>JAECUM010003887.1:0-85025 GCA_016617855.1 Megalonaias nervosa | reverse complement strand
ACAGGACTGTTTATTTCAAGGACATATTTACATGAGTACATATTACATACTTTGGTTTTTTAACAGGACTGGCTATCACTAAAATTGCTTGTTGTTGAACTTTACATTTTACTATTGATGTTCCTTCCATTCTAAAACTTATAATATTTCATGTAGCATTTAATAAGTGGACACTCATTCACGATGGACAGAATGAGTCATTCCGCTGATAAGCAGACATTTATGACAGACAAAATGAGTCATCCTTGTGATAGGTAGACACTCATTTATGACAGAAGAAATGAATTTTTCCACTGATAAGCAGACACTTGATAGACAAAGTGAGTCGTTTCACTGATAAGCAGACATTTATGACAGACAAAATGAGTCATTCTTGTGATAGGTAGACACTCATTTATTACTGAAGAAATGAATTATTCCACTGATAAGCAGACACTTGGTAGACAAAATGAGTGTCCATATAATACAATTTTATCAGTATGTGTAGACTTTATTTAAAGCAAATCTGAAAAAAAAATAACATGAGCAAATAAAACCTTTACTGAATTTTTGTTGTCATAGATTATTCAAATTTAGTTTTGCAGATAGACTTTGATATTAAAAAACAGAAGTTTTAGTGTTGAATAGCCTGGAAGAAAGGATGAAATTCTGGGATGGTTTAATTTTGACTTTTTAAATAATTGTTAAAGATCATAAATAACTTATAATGGACCAGTCTGTGTTTCTGCAATTTTAATGTCTATACAAATTAAGACTTCCATAAACAAATCAGTATTTCCACAAACAAAACTTGAACAACTTAATGCTAAATACCTAGTAATCATAGAGGACAAAATTCTCCACAGAGGTTGTTTTGTTATTTCTTATTTTATCATATGCTTTTCTAAAATGCTATAATATGCTGGATTTTTATCCCAGTTTTAAATATCTGTTTTTGCAGCTTACAGCTTTGCAGTGTGCACCATACTTAAAGCATGTAATGAGAAATCATTGATTGTATTATTTTACCTATTTAAGTCTATCTAGTTTCAGGCAAAAACAAATCCAGGCATGAGTTACACAATCCGTATGACAGAATTCTGCTGAGAGAGTTTATCAACAACCTGATCATCATTTCTTACCATCTGTTTCATCAGGAACATGAGTGAGTATACTGTGTTATCTTGTGCTAAAAACCTATCCAAGTGCCAATGTAATAGATCCAGATCTGGTTATGTACATTGATTTTACTCCCGGTGTGCTGCAATCTGATTTTAATATCTGTCAGTACTCAAATTGTGGTGGTGTATAGTCCAACTTTGCTAAAGCTTGAATTTCATGTATTAAGAAGCGTTTCAAGGAGGCAACCTTTTTACCTTGGCATTAGTTTCATGATAAAGAGTGCAGTTTATATTTTAAAAAATTGTCTTCATTGTTTAGGTATTTTCTGTGTTTTGCCTTTATCATAGTTTTATATACCTAAACTTACTCAGCACTGTATAGTCATTATTATACTGATGTACCATTAAATCCAATACATGCCTTCATATACTGTCCATCTGACCCTTATGACATCACCATCTAAAGCACTCAATGGAAATTCACATCAATAGATTTTATGCCCATATTGTACCATATACACTGGCTTATGAGTGAAGGCCAACTGCAGACTCAGATCTGCCATCAGATATAAATAAATGCAGTAGCAGATCTGGGTCTATGCAGTTGTGAGGAGTAATTAGTAGTACAAACAACATGGACCCTTTTCTACCAATGCATTGTGTGATGACAGATCAGGGTGTATGTTGTTTGCAGTTGGACTTGAATTGTAGGCAAGTATATCTGATAACCATCTACGAGAAATGTATCCATTTTTGACTCTTTTCCCTGAGAAGAGACAAAGGTCAAATGAACAATAAAAGAGTCAATTACAGTGATATAAAATTATGATAGCCTTTCACTTTTAGTAACAGACAATGCAATACTCTTGGCGCTGAGATGCAGAAAGTTACTTTGAAAATGTTAAATATTTAAGGGAGTCATGGGCTTGCTTATAAATATTAACTTTGGCTTGCGTAAAAGCTTTAACACTGAGTTGATTATGTATCATTGATGATAGACAACATCTTGCTCACTGTGTCTTGTATTTGCTCTGAGAAGGTGAGAAAATAAATGGGGTCATTGCTGTAGATAAAATTTGAGAAACCCCACCATTGTAAACTGTTATGGGTGATCACCTGCCTTTGCACGTCATTATTGGAGATAACCAGGGACCACAGAGGTGCAAAGAAAGCTTGTTACCATTGTGATATCCAGGTCTCACTTATCATATTTGGTTATTGTAATAAAAGCAGCAGTGTGAGCATGTTAGATTTACTATATATCATGATGAGATCAGTTGTATACTTGTATATAATGAAACACAGGTTGTAATATACTTGTATATAATGAAACACATGTTGTAATATACTTGTATATAATGAAACACATGTTGTAATATACTTGTATAATATGAACACATTGTACTATACTTGTATATAATGAAACACAGGTTGTAATATACTTGTATATAATGAACACATTGTAATATACTTGTATATAATGAAACACAGGTTGTAATATACTTGTATATAATGAAACACAGGTTTGTAATATACTTGTATATAATGAAACACAAATTGTAATATACTTGTATATATTAAACACGTTATCATATACTTGTATATAATGAAACACAGGTTGTAGTTGTTGCTGTTGTTGTTGTGGGGCTTAACACCATTTTTCAGCACACGATAGGCTATACATGGCGGCCAGTATTAATGGTGGAGGAAGAAACCAGGAAATCCACGGAAAGAACCACCAACCCACGAGAAGCTACTTGCAAGCTTTCTTACATATCCACATTCGCCGAATCTTAGAATCGAACCCACACAGACAGAGGTGAGATGGCAGTGATCCGTAACAGAGAGCGCTTTAGACCACTTGGCCACTCGGGGCCCCCACACAGGTTGTAATATACTTGTATATAATGAATATGTCTGACATTTGCTCTGAGAAATGTAATGAAACACATGTTGCAATATATTTACACAGGTTGTAATATACTTGTATATAATGAACACATGTTGTAATATACTTGTATATAATGAAAGACAGGTTGTAATATACTGGTATATAATGAAACACAGGTTGTAATATACTTGTATATAATGAAACACAGGTTGTAATATACTTCTATATAATGAAACACGTGTTGTAATATACTTCTATATAATGAAATATAGGTTGTAATATAGTTGTATATAATGAAACACATGTTGTAATATACTTCTATATAATGAACACATTATAATATACATGTACTTGTATCTAATGAAACACAGGTTGTAATATACTTGTATATAATGAAACAGAGGTTGTAATATACTTGTATATAATGAACACATGTTGTAATATACTTGTATATAATGAAACACAGGTTGTAATATACTTGTATATAATGAAACACAGGTTGCAATATACTTGTATATAATGAACACATGTTGTAATATACTTGTATATAATGAAACACAGGTGATAATATATTTGTATATAATGAAACACAGGTTGTAATATACTTGTATGTAATGAAACACATTGTAATATACTTGTATATAATGAAATATAGTTTGTAATATACTTGTATATAATGAAATATAGTTTGTAATATACTTGTATATAATGAAACACAGGTTGTAATATACTTGTATATAATGAAATATAGTTTGTAATATACTTGTATATAATTAAACACAGGTTGCAGTATACTTGTATGTAATGAAACACAGGTTGTAATATACTTGTATATAATGAAACACAGGTTGTAATCTACTTGTATATAATGAAACACATAATATACTTGTATATGAAACACAGGTTGTAATATACTTGTATATAATGAAACACAGGTTGTAATATACTTGTATATAATGAAACACAGGTTGTAATATACTTGTATATAATGAAACACAGGTTGTAATATACTTGTATATAATGAAACACAGGTTGTAATATACTTGTATATAATGAAACACAGGTTGTAATATACTTGTATATAATGAAACACAGGTTGTAATCTACTTGTATATAATGAAACACAGGTTTGTAATATACTTGTATATAATTAAACACAGGTTGCAGTATACTTGTATGTAATGAAACACATTGTAATATACTTGTATATAATGAAATATAGTTTGTAATATACTTGTATATAATGAAATATAGTTTGTAATATACTTGTATATAATGAAATATAGTTTGTAATCTACTTGTATATAATGAAATATAGTTTGTAATATACTTGTATATAATGAAATATAGTTTGTAAGTCAAATTCATTTGGCTGTAGCTTATGAGGGAGACAACAGATGGAAACTGAATCCTTATATTTTCAGTCAAGTTATGTGTTCCTCTGACATAATTAAATATTGAAGAATTGGCTAATTATTTATGTAGGGGACAAGGTTAGTTACCTATTCAAGGACAGTTATATGACGCTATCAGCCAATCAGCTCTCATGCCTAGTTTTATTTGTCAACATTCCAAGGCAATGAGTCATTATGTCAAAAAAGAGCCATTAGCAGCTTAGTTTCTGTGTCTTAATTCAAAACATGTTTCATTTGACATGCTCATACATCTACCTGGGTATCCTTAGTTGGAATGTTACTGTTTATACTATCTCAGATCTTTTTATAGTTAACATCATATGTTTTCATTTAGGACTAACATTCCATAAGCTTATGTAATTCATTTAGGACTGACCGTCCATAAGCTTATGTATGGCATTTAGGACTGACATTCCATAAGCTTATGTATGGCATTTAGGACTGACATTCCATAAACTTATATATGGCATTGAGGACTGACATTCCATAAGCTTATATATGGCATTTAGGACTGACATTCCATAAGTTTATATATGGCATTTAGGACTGACATTCCATAAGCTTATGCATGGCATTTAGGACTGACATTCCATAAGCTTATATATGGCATTTAGGACTGACATTCCATAAGCTTGAGTACAGCCCTGGGGGTCTGAGCAAAGTATCACTCTTTTGATTCAGGAATGTATACAATGACTCTTTGAACAGTGTAGGTTACCTGTGGATTACTTTTCAATAGTAGTATCATTACCATGTCTGTCATAGTCTCTAGCTTTTTACGATGCCAGCGAGATCATATCCAGTCCTGCATTTCATAGTCAGCAATTTCATTGGGTGCCTCAGAACAAGAATAGCAGATTGTAAATATACTGTTTGCAGGTGCACTCATTTTTCAGTGTCCACAGTGGTAAAATTATTTGCACCAGCATATGCACTGGAAACTAAGCACAATTACTGACAGTCAGTGTATATATTTTGGGCTGTGTAAAGCTTCAATGTTGAATTCACCAGGTACCTCAGGACATCCTGTATTTTGCACCCTGCATCTTCAGCAACATTTAAGGCAAGCTCATGTGCCCAGATCTCAAGACCACCTATGGGTTTTTCCTCTCAAATTCCAAATCTAATAACATGAAATGTGACTAACATGGTACATCACAATACATGTGGCTTACTCTCTGGTATGACCAGCCACTATCCCCAGACTACTCACCACTTGCCTCACCTTCACATTTGCTACTTAAGACCAAAGGGTCTATACTCATACATCTACCTGGATATGCATAGTTTTAATGTTACTGTCCATGTTATGGTTATTCTTTTTTGCAGTTAACATCATCTGTTCTCATTTAAATTGAATGCTGTTCATGATGCTTATTTGCAGTTCATGGAGTCTGTGATGCTTATATGCAGATCATGGGGTCTGTGATGCTTATATGCAGATCATGGGGGCTGTGATGCTTATATGGAGATCATAGGGTCTGTTATGTTTTTATGCAGATCATAGGGTCTGTGATGCTTATATGCAGATCATGGGATCTGTGATGCTTATATAGAGATCATAGGGTGTGTGATGATTATATGCAGATCATGGGGTCTGTGATGCTTATATGCAGATCATGGGGGCTGTGATGCTTATATGCAGATCATAGGTTCTGTGATGCTTATTTGTAGATCATGGGGTCTGTGATTCTTATATGGAGATCATAGGGTCTGTGATGCTTTTATGCGGATCATGGGGTCTGTGATGCTTATATGCAGATCATGGGATCTGTGATGCCTATATTGAGATCATAGGGTGTGTGATGATTATATGCAGATTATAGGGTCTGTGATGCTTATGTACAGATCATAAGTCTGCAGTGCTTATGTGCAGATCATGGGGTCTGTAACCCAGATTATGTGCTGGCAGATAGAGTCCTATGCTGTTCAGTTAAAATCAAATACAAAATAAACATGACAGACCACTAATCTACATCATGTGCAATTTGGTGTGAATTTTAACAGAGCAATAAATTAATTAATACCACTACAGTAAATAATAGTTTGGATTATTGAACTTGCTAAATATTGTATTTTTTGATTCCTTAGAAATGACAGGTTTTTTTCTACTTTTAGGGGAACAAGCACGATTCTTACATGGTGTTTGTCCAAACTGATAAATGATAATATTCTGAGATATGCCTGTAATGTGCACGGTGAGTACTTGTTGATTCTTCAATACTATATGTCTTGTTTTAGTTGTCTTCAAGTGTAATGTAAATATTATCAAATCTTCAAAATATGTATGCATAACAACAGAAATTAACCTCCATCTCTTTGGTATTTATTGCTTTAAAAATAATGCAATCTCACAACATTGCTATCTAAGACTGAAGAAATGCTCAAAAGTCTTTTCTTAGGACAACGATTATAAATCTTGTGAGAGTATCATGCATATGCAGTAGAATCAAGTTAATAGGTGAAAACCAATTGGACCTGGACAGTTGGTACAAGGAATGCATAATTTGAGTAAACAAGATTTAATATAATGATAAACATTCTTTGGGTCTTGAACATAATTTCAAGTGATCCAAGGTGTTAGAGTCAACTGCAATCTGGCCTGTCAGATTCTACTGTGAATTTCTTCATGCTGTCGAAAAGATTATCCTGTTATATTCATCCTAAAAATGAAAATCTGATTTGATCCTTGGAATTTGTTATTTGTTATTATTTGGCTTGCATCCTTGTCAGTAGATTTTTAAAAAATTATTATTATTATTATTATTATTATTATTATAGGCCACTTTTACTATGAGACCAGGAGAGCAGTAAATGCGCTTGTTCACCTTGATCAGTCCTATGAAATCTACCAGTCCCTCTGCACAGCAAGAAAGGTAAGTAACACATCATAAATGCATTCTCATGAAACTCCATGTAAGTAACACCTCATATATTCATTCTCATGACACTCCATGTAAGTAACACATCATATATTCATTCTCATGACAGTCCATGTAAGTAACACATCATATATTCATTCTCATGACACTCCATGTAAGTAACACATCATATATTCATTCTCATGACACTCCATGTAAGTAACACATCATATATTCATTCTTATAACACTCCATATAAGTAACACATCATAAAGGCATTCTCATGACACTCTGCATAAGTAATACAGCATAAATGCATTCTCATGACACTCCATGTAAGTTACACATCATAAATTCATTCTCATGACACTCCATTTGTCAGTCAGAATAATAACTTGTGTCCATATTTCAACCAAAAATAAATTGCCATTTCATATTCATTAATTGTCATTCAAGAAGTGGACCATTAGTTGGTAGTTACCT
The DNA here is from genome assembly GCA_016617855.1 of Megalonaias nervosa. Lineage (NCBI taxonomy): Eukaryota > Metazoa > Mollusca > Bivalvia > Unionida > Unionidae > Megalonaias > Megalonaias nervosa. Next base: position 77,275 of record JAECUM010003887.1, on the reverse strand, counting down.
TACCTTTTTTGCAAGATGAACTGATTTGGTAGAAAAGTAAAACTATTTACTGCTAACATTTGACTTGCATATTATTTATGCTTCAAGGCTATTTTGTAAACATAAGCATACACGAGTCAACTTTAAAGCATAATATTAAAGGTAGGTTTTACATTTATTTGTTGATCAATCTCAGTAATTATATGTTCTCAGTTATTATGAGAGTTATCATCTTATTGTAGTAGCTCATTTTGTCTGTGATGTGTTGAATTTTAAAAGACTCAAGGGTACATGACATTTCTTTGTACTGCTTGTTATTTAGTTCAGTACTATTAACTTGTACAGTTTTGTGAATATTTTGATGTACACACAGTGATATTTACTCCTTCAGTATCCTCCACAAGAACAAGCCCTTAAAATGAGACAGTTCCTGTTCATGATCAAGGTAAGAGACTGAATAACTATCTATTGATACCACAATGCCTGAAAGCACTCCCACCCACTGTTTTCTAAAGGGGGAGGGGGATGGGGACATATTGTTTTGACTCTATGGTCTTAAACTAAGTAACAGAAAAGAACAAAAACAAATAAGTTTAGTAAAATTCAACAAGTAATTTATTTCCCTAGAATACAAAGTAAAACTTTAAAAAGAACTTACAGTATTGTGAATTAAATCCCAGTTAGTCCAAAAAGTTCTATCACAAGTAAAAAAGCAGAGTATTCTGAATAAACTCTAGTGGATCTTTAATGTGCTGATGTACCAGTAGCCTGGAACAGTGTTGATGTGCTAACAGTATTGATATTTCAAAATGATATAATCCAAAATGTTTCTCATTGAATTTACAATAATCCCAAAATAGTGATTTAGTCTGAAAGTATTGATGAACACATTATAATTGCAATGGATAATTTAAATAAATAAACCCTCTCAAAATTAAAACTGAACACAACTGAAAGACTAATTCCACTTCAGATGTTAAGATAGGAATGAGTAATTGTGATGTAAACATCCCTAATATAAAAACCTAAGACACAATATGAAGAGCAGGATGAAGGTCAAAAGTTCATTTCTAGAACATTCTCAGTTGTCAACAAGATCAGGTCTATCACTAAAAGTTTAGTAAAAGACCTTGGCAAACATCAGGTAGACCCTAAATTCCCTAGGGGAAAACCAATGTCCTGAACTCAAATCCAAGCAAACATGTTCACCTACAAATAATAATAATCTTAAAATATAATCTACAATCACTGACAAAAATTAGCCAATGATGTAATGCGCAATATATCAAGATTTCAGTTATAAATTTTGATCATGATTTTCTTCGTGCTCAACAAAATAGGGGTCAATTTTGGGGTATTTATAGTTTTAAAAAATGGGATCCATGGTTGACTTCATGTTATATGCGGTTTTGCCAGTTATCAGGGCTTGAGCTATCGATGGAGTGGTGTAGGTGGATAAATCACAGTTATCTAATTGACCGTGTCCAGAATGAAGTGGCAGTTGTTTCATACAATGGACTAGTCTGTATCAGGACAACTGGACAGACCTAGTACATTCATTAAGTGTCTGCATAACAGTTGCTATAATTGGATGTAGGCAAAAAAATGTTTTCATTTGTGACATCATGATGTTTACCCATACATCATACACTGAGTTTTAAATAGATCGGGAAAAGCTTTCAAACAGCAAATAACATTGCAACAGTTGGTTGACATTAAATTAATTTTAACAGAAATCAATTATACTACTATATTCAAAGTTTAGTAAATGAAAAAATGTTTTTAAGAGCAATAAAACACAAATTTTGAGAGCAGTCAGTGTTTAAATAAGAAAGTTATTCCTCTTTTATAAGAAGAATATTCAAGGGGAGGGAAATCTTGCTGGAATAAATTTATCAAGAATTCCTTAAAAAATAACAATATGGCAGATAAGTTTTAATAGTCTGACATGTAGTCTAAAATGGACCTTATTTGAAGTTTGCAAAGCATCATGGTTGACAAAATTTGAATGCCATTTTTTAAAAGCATCATGGGTAAAGTTGTTTGGATGCTATTTTTGCTTATTCTAGTTTGCATGTAGTGGTAAACTTTCAGTTAATATTCTGAATTATTATGGTGATATGGATCGGCCTAATAAGGGCTGGTATAAAACCTTTTTAAAAAAAAGAGAAAAGTTCTCAAAATATGAATGAAGGAATTTTAAAGTGGAATAAATTAAATGCATCAACACTGCAACTGAAATGTGATAGAGTGGGTATTTAATCATTCAGGCACTAGTTGATCATTAACTCCATTTCTAAAAGCATCAGCTATCATTATCAGAAATATGTGTGAAATTCTGTGTGTTTGTGTTTATACATTTGTGCATGTATTTATGAGAGAGAATTGGAAATTGGAAATATAAACTTAATATTAAATGAATTGTCATTGTTAAACTTACTGGTGGAAGGAACTTCATTATTTTTATATATCCAGTTTAAATTACCATTTTTCATTGATAAGAGTTAGACCTAGATCTTCAAAAAGAATTCCCTGACTCTGCATAAGTCCATTGATGTTACTAGACATAAAATTTGCCAAAAATTTAGATTTAGATGACATTGGCTACAAAATAAAATTTTGAGTCAGCTGAGTTTCAGTTGTGAGTGAAATAAAATGGACACAATGCTAAGTATCAATCTAGTCCCATTGTTCTAATCTTATGATATCTATTCTAATCTAGTTCTATTGTACTAATCCTGTGATATCTATTTTAATCTAGTTCCATTGTACTAATCCTGTGATATCTATTCTAATCTAGTTCCATTGTACTAATCCTGTGATATCTATTCTAATCTAGTTCCATTGCATCTGTGCAATTTGTTCAGTAGAACAAACAATATAGACCCTGATCTGTGGGTGCATTATGCTATGGCAGATCAGGATATTTGTTGCTTGCAGTTGGACTAGATTTATAAGCAAGTATATATGGTAAGCAATATATTTCCTCACTATACTACTGTCCATGTAGGCTCTAAAGATGACCACCTTATAGTAAAGCTGCCTTATATTGAGGTATTTTATACATGCCATTATTAAATAATTAAATGGGATCCATGACTATATGTACCTTATAAAAGGGCTATGTTAAACTGAGGTACATTGTAATGAGGGAATACTGTACAAAGTTAATTATGGCATGCTACAGAATGGGACTACATCTTTTAAGTCCTCAGGCCCATCTTAGACTGAATAATCTGCCTCAGTAAGAATTGTAAATCTTGTATCCTAGACTGAATAATCTGCCTCAGTAAGAATTGTATATCTTGTATCCTAGACTGAATAATCGGCCTCAGTAAGAATTGTAAATCTTGTATCCTAGACTGAATAATCTGCCTCAGTAAGAATTGTAAATCTTGTATCCTAGACTGAATAATCTGCCTCAGTAAGAATTGTAAATCTTGTATCCTAGACTGAATAATCTGCCTCAGTAAGAATTGTAAATCTTGTATCCTAGACTGAATAATCTGCCTCAGTAAGAATTGTAAATCTTGTATCCTAGACTGAATAATCTGCCTCAGTAAGAATTGTAAATCTTGTATCCTAGACTGAATAATCGGCCTCAGTAAGAATTGTAAATCTTGTATCCTAGACTGAATAATCTGCCTCAGTAAGAATTGTAAATCTTGTATCCTAGACTGAATAATCTGCCTCAGTAAGAATTGTATATCTTGTATCCTAGACTGAATAATCTGCCTCAGTAAGAATTGTAAATCTTGTATCCTAGACTGAATAATCGGCCTCAGTAAGAATTGTATATCTTGTATCCAAGACTGAATAATCGGCCTCAGTAAGAATTGTAAATCTTGTATCTGTCTTATTAAATGTCTTTATTGATTATGACCATCAGATTTAAAAACCAAAAAGACATTTTAAAAATCTATCCACTTTTACTGATATGTCCCTTTTCCAGCAAAATTGGGTGCTTATTTCTACTACCAGTAACACTGAGGGTTCTATCATTATTGTCAACAAGAATTCAAAAGATGAGGATTACAATCAAGGGTTGAAATAATCCTTATTTTCGTCTATGTTTGATAATTACTGACTTACAAGCATCAAGTAGTAAGTAAAATATCTTTGATATTCTAATGTTAAACATTTTTGTAGATTACATTGTTCACTAGTACCTATAATTGTTGATGCCTACTTTCCCTTCAGGATCTGAAACTTATCAACAATGACCTGACAGCCCGGCATGTAATTGACATCCTAGCTGAGGATGACCCAAATGTGGCAGATGGTGAGGGATGCTATAATCTGGAGCTGGAGGTTTGGACTTTTTGTTTCACCTATTTGCAGTTAGACATATATATAGTTTTTCCTGTGGTGGCAGTGTTGTCATCAACAGAATTAAGGTCATATGTTCAAGTTTTGTAATGCCACATATTTTCTGTATCTGTAACTGTCTTCAACTGAAATTTTTATAAAATATTTCTATCTGCCCAATGTTAGTACCCATATATGCATGGATTCCAGATGTCTGTGTCAGTATAACACCATTTAAAGGTATGACACCATGTTCCACTTAATACTTATTATGTATTCACTTATTTAGATTATATTTCTGATTCAGATCTGGAAATTGCACTTATTTATGCTCATTTTTTTCTGTTGACTTTACATTGTCAGAATTGTTCAGTATTGTCCAATACTGCATGGCTTCATATTGGACAACACTTGTGTCGAAAAGTAGCATTATGTATTAGGAACTACTTTGTAAACAAACAATGTATGCTCATATAGCAGACACTTCAACTTTTTGGTTTATTAGATTTTCTCCCATTTCCTTGGCATGATATAGCCAGTATTGTGTTGAAAATACAGTTTAAAAAAATGAATTAAAAACAATAACTCCAAAGACATTTACCATCAGACAATATTGTCATTTTAAATATGTTACGAAAAGAAATTTGAACTGCAGTTGATATTTGTGAATATTAAAGAATATTGAGACATCTCGATGACCATAACCCATGTAGACTCAGGGATCTAGAATACACCTGATGCACTCTTTTGCATGTTGTATAAGATGAATAATGGAGGCAGGAGTCATTGTGCCCCAGTGTTCAACATGCCAGACTCCTGACTGAAATGGGTGTGGGTTCTCATCTATCAGATGAGTCCAAGCTCAGCTACCATGCTGTGTTCTTGGACAAGGCAGTTCACTCCAATTATACCTTGGAGCTCAGTAACCTATTTTTGTTGCTGTGCTATAAAATACCAAACTTGAACCTCATAAAATGGAGAAGGATAGAAATTTATTTATGTTATATTGAAACATCCCATGTCATTTGGTACAGCATGTGAATGTAAATATCCCTCCTGTGTCATGATTTTGTGATTGTGTCAGGCATTGTTTCTTTGCAGTACTTTGACTTTAATTTCATGAAACCCTTGAAAAATCTGAGAATTGTTCAATGTACTGTAATACTAATTTAAATTCTAATGAATATATATATATATATATATATATATATATATATATATATATATATATATATATATATATATATATCCTGCAGCTTTTACCAAATTATGTTTAATAGACAAACTTTACCAAGTCCATGAGGGTTGATTCAAACTTTTTCAACCGGTTTTTACAACAGTTTGTCAGTAGTTTTCAGGAATGCATATAAGTTTGTAATTGTCACTCGGAAATCATAATAGTTGTAGGAATGAGATCTTTGACTTTAATAACTGAAACAGAATTCAGTAACTATGAGAAATTTGCTATAAATCTAAACAGAAATAAATTTTGTGTGAACTAGTTGTGATTTGCAGGTTGCAATCAAAAACTCATTCCTTAACATTTTTTTTAATGTACTTTAGTACTGAATTGCAAACATTTATAAAATGTCCCTAATTACTCACAAGAACAGGGTAGGAAATTGTACAATCATTATTGCTGAATGACATCATTTTGAAGTATTTCAGTATGAATATGTATTGCTGTCATATCTAAAAATATCTCACTCAGATTCAATAATTTACTAATTGCTATGCATAATTTTCTTAAACCTTGTTTTATATTTGATTATTTAATATATCTGTAACTATTTAAAAATTTCCCTACACTTACTACACCAACAATCAGTGGCACAAAGCCACATACTGTCTCAACAGTGTGATAACAATGTCTGCCTTTTCACTGTTTGATATTTAAAATTTCTGGTCCTTGTCATTTTTAAACTTTCTTCATAGAACCAGACATAATTTAATTTGTACTTTTTCCTTGAAACAGATGACTTTCTTAGAATTCTTTGAAGCCTTAATTGGATGTGCAGAAGTTTTTGTCACAGAGGCTGTTGTCAAGGATCCTACCACCCCAAGGCCAAGTACCACAATGACAAGAGCAGAGGAGTCTATGTTATCAATGGGTGGCTCACCATCAAGGATTACTAGTCAGGTTAGAATTAACTCCCTTAGCTTTGGTATTTGATGTGTCTGAAGGCAACCTGTTTTTATACCAACTACAAAAATTGTTTTGCATGAGGATGCTGCTGTACAGTTTTAAAGCCATTTATTTTCTTTGGTTTGGGGACTAAGTCATCAACATGATGATTTCCGGGTATTGTTACAAGTCACCATTTCTTCGCTCTATGAATGCAATACAGTAAACTCTACTTATAATAAAATCAGATGTACCAATATACACAGCACAGTCCCTGCTGAGGTTTATTAATATTTTTCCTTGGTTATAATGAAATTCAGTTGTAACAATATGATTTTTATGGTTTCTTGAGCTGGATTACGTCTGAAGTTTGTTGTATTTTAAATTTGGTGTCTGTTCATGTGTCTATGGGGAGAGTTGTTTCAAGAAAGGCAAAAAATGCAGATCTTAAATAGTCTTAAAAGATTTTGTCTCACAATTATAGTACTCCAATTTAGAAAGAGAAAAGAATTGTTCTTATTTATAATTCTCTACCCATTTGGACCTCATTATTTCTATGCCATGTTAGAGGTGGTGATATACAGGAATCCTTGTGTCCATCCATCCTTCCATCTCTCACAACTTTGTGAATGCAACTAGTCCTGCAATGTCTGATGGATTGCCATGAAACTGAAACTCAGTAAATATTATGGTAATGACCCGAAGGTGCACATGTTGACAAATCACTTTGCTCTTGCAGTTTCTGTTAGAGTTCTTTGAACAGAATTCATTGTATGACAGATCCTTGTGAATGGAACTAGTCTCAGAGTTATTGATGGATGTCTGTACATTTTATCATCATTATATCATCATTTGGAAATACATAAATCAGCAAATCACTGACCTGTGATTTCTTTTTGTTGAGTTACTACACTTTTTGACTTGCAGTTGGATGGTAGTCTTGTAAACAACTAGTCATGAATTTAAGTGAATTGCTATAAACTTGTGAACAACTAACCTCATGGATTTCAGTGAATTGCTATAAACATGTGAACAACTAGCCTCATGGATTTCATTGAATTGCTATAAACTTGGGAGCAACTAGTCTCATGCATTTTAGTAAATTGCTATAAACTTGTGAACAACTAGCCTCATGAATTTCAGTAAATTACTATAAACTTGGGAACAACTAGCCTTATGGATTTCAGTGAATTGCTATAAACTTGCGAACAACTAGTCTCACGGATTTCAGTGAATTGCTATAAACTTGGGAACAGCCAGTCTCTTGGATTTCAGTGAATTACTATAAATTTGGAAACAACTAGTCTTGTGGATTTCAGTGAATTGCTATAAATTTGGGAACAACTAGTCTCATGAATTTCAGTGAATTGCTATAAACTTGGGAACAACTGGTCTCATGGATTTAAGTGAATTTCTATAAACTTAGGAATAACTTGTCTTGTGGATTTCAGTGAATTGCTATAAACTTGGAAAATGTTATGGTTCTTCTTTGAAGATTCGCATATTGACAAATCTGTTTTCCTATGATTTTTATTAGAGTTATTGCCCTTTTAGACTTGGAGCCTGAATCAGATGTCATTTATGACAAAATCTCTTGAGTGCAACTCAGTTTTCAGTGGATCACCCTGGACTTTGTACATATTATGTTCTTCATCATTAGAAGATGTTTATATCAACAAATCACTGCTGTCTGACAATTTTTGTTCAAGAGTTTTTCCTTTTTTATCTGGTAGCTGACAGCATTGTATGACAGAATCTTGTGAATGAAACAAGTCTTTTTAATTGATTACTGTGAAACTTGGTATATACTATAGTCATAGTCATCATCTGAAGATGCATATATTGACAAATCACAGTGCTTATGGAATTTTTGTTAAGAGTTATTGCTCTTTGTTACCTGGAACTGTATACAGAATATTGTTAACACAACTAGTCTCTCAGTTTTAAATGGATTGCCATGAAACTTGTCTAACATATGAACTTCCCAAGTGGGAGGACAATTCTCCTGGCATTAACATCAGTGTTTTTTGCATGTACCTTTGATGCTGTTTGTTTATTAGTACAATCTGATCTACAACAATAATTACCAAATATTTGAATATAAAATGCAAAGAAACAGAGTAAATAATTTGAAAAAAGTAACCACAACTTAATAAAATAAGAATCTACATGCATATGGATTATATTGCATTAATACTATTGATTTATCTCACAAAAAATACAAATGATGACTGGTTAATACAAACAACAACATTTATGATATTCATGTTAACAACACTGCTATGACCCATGTTAATAAATAAGGATGAGTCAATATCAGCAAGAATAGGACAAACATGTCCATTATGTGATTGCCTTATTGTACAGTGGATTAAAATAAACCTGCTCTCAGCATATCAAGTGGTATGCACAATCATGGTTTTTTGTTCAACTACCACATGCTACCTCAAAAGGGCAAGATCAGGTTTTAAGAAGTTTGATCCAGTTTAGTTCCTAGATGTGCCAGAGAATCATCCTAGATAGTGGCAGAAATTATGTGTCCTAAATTAAGCATTATTTGTTTACAACAAAAATAAAATCCATTTCTGAATTCTTCATTGTCTGTAATGTTTTGTACATATTTTTATATAAACAAGTTTGGGTATACAAATAGTTAAAAGTAGGTAATAATAAACAGATAGGGAATTAGTTATACTTTTATCAGGTACCTCACATTTGCAGAATTTTATTTTAATCTGTATCAATACTTAGAGGACAAAATAATAATTATAAATCTTTGAAATTGATGGTGTATGAAATATTTGAGGGTATGAAAAATTACAAAAATTACCCAAAATATATGGTTCCAGTCATAACAGATTTGATCAAGTCTGACATTATTAAAACAGTTTATGACCTATTTCTGTGTTACAGGCAGGTCTAGATGAGCAGTCAGTACCCCAAGGGAGCCCCAGAGAGGGAAGTCCTGAGACAGGTTCCCCAGGGAGGGCTGCCTCCTCTGCAGGGGGAACCACTAAAACTGGAGGGAATGGATCTTCCAAAGTCCATGAGGTAAATATTTACTTTAATAATATTGGATATACTTGAAGGTAGAGGACTATTTTTAAAAAAAATTATTGCTCAGACATCATTGATTTTTTAAAATATTGTAAGCTTTCAAAATATGTTGTATACAGATCATGTTTTGCTTAAAAATTTCCAAATCTCAGCTGTTATATGAATCGTTTTATCATATAACATGCTGAGGAAAAAAAATGTAGCCAAAGCAAATAACAGAATTTGTGAGTTTTAGAAAAAGTGGGCCCTACTGTCAACTTTTAGTATGTGATTTTTTTATGTTAATTTTTTTAAAAGCTGTTTTACACTTTCATGTGTTTTCCTTTTGCAAGGAAAACAATATTACATTTTTTAACAGAACCAAGGCAACTTAATAACACCGTGTGTGTGTGTGTGTGTGTGTGTGTGTGTGTGTGTGTGTGTGTGTGTGTGTGTGTGTGTGTGTGTGTGTGTGTGTGTGTGTGTGTGTGTGTTTAAGTTAGCAAATGTATGTAAATGTCAGATTGAAAATCAATTTAAGGTAAATTGCCATATACAAGGTCAGGCGGTTATATAAGGGTACACTGTATTAAATTTGTCTGAGCCAGATTTGTTAAAATGCTTTACATAGACAAGTGTTATGAAATTATTTTCAAAACATGATCCTGATTAAGATAAATTAACTGCAATATTTGTAATACATACATATTTAGTTAGTAATGTACTCCACACATCAGTGATGCGTGACACATTTTTCATTTTTCAACAGTTGTCTTGCACCTTTCATCATAGAAAGAATTAGTGCAGTGGACAAAAGACTGTTTCCTTGATGTAAATAAATATGAATAATTTTTGTATGCCCAACCCATATCTATGGAGAGGGTACATAGTGTTACATGTACCTACATCTGTTCCATCACATCTCATCAGATTATATTCATCAAAAATTTCATCTTCACTCAGGACTGTGTGGCCATATGTATATATTATTGGATATACTGGTGATCAAATTAATATCCAAATAAAGAGTTGTTGCTAATATTTCTGTCAGTTGATTTATAAGCTTTCATAAAGACTCGGCACACAACTTCTCCTTCATTCTATATTCATGTATTGGTAACTGATTATAACCTTCTGTCCACCTTAGCTGTTGCACACTGAAGCTCCAATGCAGATTTTCTTTAATGTATTCGTACTGTCCCTACATCTTGGATGTCACAGGTTTTTTTCTGATAGTATTTCTTAATGACTGTCATTTGTTTAATTTCTGAGAGACAGTTTCACTGGTCAGTAACATATGCTGGAGGTAAACCATTTTAATAATTAAGATGTCGAAGCCATTAATTTTTTCTGGTATACCATTAATTAATCTCTGGTATACAATTAATTAATCTCTGGTATCTAATGTCCTGCATCTGCCCTGCATCCATCGCCATAGCTTAGCCACTTATCAATAATTGGAATCAGTTAATAATGTCACTGAGCCATTGCATGAAATTCTTAGCAACTTTCTTTGATTTGTGTCGAACCCAGGATGCAGTAATGAAATATCCTTATCACTTTTTGACTAACAGAATCCTAGCATTATGTAGATAATCTGATTAGATTTTCAGGCCATTATTATATAAGTTTTTCTATCTTTTTTTTAACAAGTTCTAACTTTCTTGGGACTTAGGTAATTGTTTTATATAAACCTTGAAAGAGTGATCAAGCATGCCTACGTTAGGAGAAAAAGAAGTTTTGTATCATATTTTTATTAATATGTAGATGAGTTACTTTGATTTTCAGGTCATTTTTAATTTTTAAACATTTTAAAATGTTTTGGACTTAGACATTTGACAACCCTTTTAGCATAATTTTGCAAAAACCAATTTGATTATACAAATGAAATGTATTGATGACTGTATTAGGTTTTATGCTTTTATAGTTATTTTTCAAAGTTTTCTTTAGTTTTTACTTTTTGGGATTGGTCTTTGGTGTGTTACAAACATAATCTTTTTTGTTTTCCTTGTTTGGTCTAAGATTTCAGACTCCTAGCACCTCTTTTAGATAGTTATAAAAATTATCTGAATTTTTGCAAAGCTGAAGCTTTTTGTAGGCTACTTCAGATGACCAAAACTGTTTTGATCTCATGAGAGGAAGACAAAAATCTGAACCTTAAAAATCAGAGGTTTTATATAGTATACTCCCAGCCAAATTCTGTTTTATCTACTTTACTAGATTTTCATTTTTTCCATCAAGTATCAGTGTCATATTAGATGTCATGGTTGTGGTGGTGGGGAGACATGTTTTTGTCACAGAAACCAAAGGGTAGCCTATTACCTAATACTGCAGAAGTATTTATGAGTGTGAGTATGAGTTTTGTATACTGTAGATTTGAGTCAAGATATGAAACTTGATAACACAGGAAAAATTAGACAGCTGATACTAACAATTTGAAAAAACATTGGATATATATTTGAACTGACCTTTTCTGTGAACCTAAATTTACTTGAGGGCAACAACAGAAATTCTTTTATTTGCTCATATTTGCAAAGTCTTTATAGAATACTGTAGTTGTAAAAAGAACAAGACCATTCACCTAAAGTAAAACTGATATTTTAAGCTATAGAATATATGCCTAATAAATAGGTACCAATATTTGAGACAAAAAATGAATATAATGCATTTTATTTTGTTTCAATACATACATATATATGTAGTATCCAAAAGAAGCCACACTATTTGCCTTAAATTGATATGCAAGATAAGTGAGGAGAGTGAGAAAAGAGTGTAAAGTATTTTAGTACTAGTACTATTGAAATTAAAGAATGGATAATAAAGTGGTCAACCAAAATTAGATATAATGCTTATTTATTTTGATTCTTCATTCAAGTAAATCTGTTGATGAAAATACACTCATAAAACATTGTACTTATTTTATTCTCTGTAATTTTGTCTTATTTAAGATTCACCCACAGTTGTAATCCATGTGAGTGAATAATCTACATAAAATATATACAAGCATTTATAAAATATTTACTCACAGTTGTAATCCATCTGAGTGAATAATCTACATAAAACAGATAAATTCAAGCATTTAGACTTATAATTATAAGGCTGGAAATGTTCATTTTAAAATTTTATTTCTCCTTATAGCATATCTAATTTTACCCATACATTTTTAATCCAAAGGAACAACAAAATATTAAAATACTGCTTGAAGCACATATACCAATTAAATATATATGATAATTACAGCTCAGCACTAAAGTGCACACTTCACTTGGGCCAGTACTAAAGTGCACACTTCACTTGGCCCAGTACTAAAGTGCACACTTCACTTGGCCCAGTACTAAAGTGCACACTTCACTCAGCCCAGTACTAAAGTGCACACTTCAATCAGCCTAGTACTAAAGTGCACACTTCACTTGGCCCAGTACTAAAGTGCACACTTCACTTGGCCCAGTACTAAAGTGCACACTTCACTTGGCCCAGTACTAAAGTGCACACATCATTCAGCCCAGTACTAAAGTGCACACTTCACTCAGCCTAGTACTAAAATGCACACATCATTCAGCCCAGTTCTAAAGTGCACACTTCACTCAGCCCAGTACTAAAGTGCACACTTTACTCAGCCTAGTACTAAAGTGCACACATCATTCAGCCCAGTACTAAAGTGTGCACTTCACTCAGCCCAGTACTAAAGTGCACACTTCACTCAGCCTAGTACTAAAGTGCACACTTCACTCAGCCCAGTACTAAAGTGCACACTTCACTCAGCCCAGTACTAAAGTGCACACTTCACTCAGCTCAGTACTAAAGTGCACACTTCAATCAGCCTAGTACTAAAGTGCACACATCACTCAGCCCAGTACTAAAGTGCACACTTCACTCAGCCTAGTACTAAAGTGCACACATCATTCAGCCCAGTACTAATGTGCACACTTCACTCAGCCTAGTACTAAAGTGCACACATCACTCAGCCCAGTACTAAAGTGCACACTTCACTCAGTCTAGTATTAAAGTGTACACTTCATTCAGCCCAGTTCTAAAGTGCACACTTCTCTCAGCCCAGTTCTAAAGTGCACACATCATTCAGCCTAGTACTAAAGTACACACTTCACTCAGTCTAATATTAAAGTGCACACTTCACTCAGCCCAGTTCTAAAGTGCATATTTCATTCAGTCTAGTACTAAAGTGCACACTTCACTCAGCCCAGTACTAAAGTGCACACTTCACTCAGCCCAGTACTAAAGTGCACACTTCACAAACTTAAACCATGAAATGATGATTTTGTCAACCAGAAAAGAACAGAACATAACATTATTAATGTAATATTTCTCAGGCCACTGGCAGATGGCATATGAGAAAACACAAATTACTGTATATACTCACTTATTAGTCATGTCAAACTGCAGACAGTGAATATCCTGATCTGTCACAGCATAATGCACCTGCTGATTATTCCAAACAAACTGCACAGACCCAGATCTACTATGCTTTATGTGATGACAGATCTAGGTCTGTGCAGTTTCAGTTGGATTTGACTTATAAGTGAGTATATACAGCACATTTAAGAGCCTTAGCATATTCATATTAGGGATATAAGAATTACTTAGTGCGAAGATCAGTCAATGAGAGAGAGAGAGAGAGGGAGAGGGAGAGGGAGAGAGAGAGAGAGAGAGAGAGAGAGAGAGAGTCCACTTTAAATGTCGGGAGTGTATATAATTCATACAGATAAAGAGGTAATTCATAGGCACAGTACATTCATTACAGGTTTAAAACCACAGAACTAATGTCAGCAAGTAAACTATACCATGTAATAAAAATTGCACTGTTATCATTACAGAAATAGTGAGATATAGTAAAATGATATGTATTGATTCCAAACACACGTACATACAGTAATAAGCCAATGTACATAGAAAGTGGCATAAAGAAATGAAAATAGCAAATTCATTCTTTAGGTTTTGTCACTCATTTTGAAAACTTAAGAAAAAAATGGAATATAATTTTAAAACATGTCAGCATAGAAACAGATAGAAATATTAAATATTGCTGTTAAAAAAACAAACCAACCCAAACTATGTCTTAATGGTCAAGTTTTCACCTACATTAGTCATGTACTCAAAATGCTTTAAAAAATTTGGATAAATTCATTCATTAAATTTTTATTTATTTCCTGTGGAGGGTAATTCCTGAAGCCTCACCAAAATTGGTCAGATATAAAAACAAGATTTCATGTGATACAAAATGGTGAAAGACAAGCAAACAGTGAAACTCAACCCCTGCTTTTACCCTTCCATATAGATTATATATCCTTGTATTATACATTTTCTAAGTGTCCTGATTCAACAGGTAGTTTATGATTACAAGTCCTAAATTTTATCTGAGGAATATATATTATTTCTGATAGTGATATTAGGTAATCTTCAGAATTTAAGTTTTGTTTTAAAGTGTAACAAAATTTCTTCTCTTTGAGGAATTACATCTTTTCACATTCCATTCTTGTACATTCTTATCATACAGTGTATTTACAACACTTGCTTTGATAGCTTCTGGGTTATTGATTGAACCTTGGTACAAAAGATCATGTCAACTGATATAAACCAAAATGTTTTAATGCAAGAAACCCGTTTATAATTATAACAATTAGTTGAATTGTTACACATGATTTTATATAAAGTTTTAGAGATTTTAGAGATTTTTTGGTGTTTATTATTGGAATCTAAAAAAGTTTGCCTGAAACACAGTCAATTAAATGCTTTGTATATTGTTATGACTCTGATCTTAAACTAAGTAACAGAAAAAGCAAAACCAATAAGTTTTGTAAAATTGAACAACAATTTATTTCTTTAATTTATTAAATAAAAATTTAAGAAGAACATACAGTATTGTGAATTAAATCCCAAATAATCAAAACATTCTATCACAAGTCAAAAATATAGAATATTGCAAATGAATTCCAAGTCTTGAATGTGCTGATATACCAATAGTCTTTAGTGTACCAATGTACCAATAGTCCTGCTGTACAGCAATGATCCAGCATGTCTTTGAATTAATTTGCAATAATCCCCAAAGAGTGTTTGAGTCCAAAACTCACTGAGTACTGGGTAATTCCAATTAATAATTTAAATAAATAATTTCTCTTAAATTATAACTGAACACAAAAAAATTGATTCCACAAAGACTGATATTAAAAAACTATGACACAATAAGAGGACCAGAATATGAGTCATTTTCCCATCCAATTCATAAATAAGTTCTCTTTGTATAACCTTCTGAGGTCAATAGGACATGTAAACATGTTTACAAATATTATCATAAAGTTCAATCTACAATCACAGACAAAAGTTAGCTATGTAATAAGTTGTTTACCAATGACCCTTACAATCCACAGTCATGGAAAAAAGTAAAAACACAGTATAGGTATACATAACATATACACACTAATAACAGCCCAGTATTAAAGCGGACATAACTGAATTTGGACAAAACCACTAAATAAACATTGGGGCCTTGAGTGGTCGAGTGGTCTAAATCACTTACCATTCTGGATCACTGCCATCTCACCACTATTTGCATGGGTTTGAGTCTCAGGCTCGGCTGACATGGGTATGTGAGAAAGCTTGCCAGTAGCTTCTCGTGGGTCAGTGGTTCTTCCCAGGGATTTCCAGGGTTCTTCCTCCACCAATTATACTGGCTGCCATGTAAAGCCTATCTTGTGCTGAAAAATGGCATTAAACCCTATAACAACAACAACTAAATAAACATTGTGTCAATCAAGTCTGCTGACACATGCAAGAATTTGCTATGTAAATGATCACAAACTTGTACAATAACACAGGTCCAGCTTTATCAAAACCATAGATAATTAAGTCCAAGCCCTCAGACATTTTTTTGTTGAGGGTCTAACTAGACTTTTAAAACTCTTAACACCATGATTGTTGGAATCTGTTGATAGTGCAACTTGACAGACTAAAGTTTATGTAAAATACAATATATAAATATGCTTTAAGAACTGCTTAACTTCTGCATCAGGACAATAACATGTTGTAAGGGGTTGATTTCTGCTCATACTGGTGTCATTATTGTTTTAGCCATTTAAGTGACCAACCTTCTTGTCAGCAAATTTTTGTTTTTTTTTATTCTTTATTTTTTTGTATTTATGAATTTAGTTCTTGAAATATATACAAAATCTGAAAGACGCAAATATGCAGGTAAAAGTTCCCATGAAAATGACTTACTTTATAAAACCATGAAAATTTATACTAATGAAAATAAATGAACCAATGGTATTTTCCACCTTTAAGGAGTGCTAGTCTGTTATCCTGCATTCTACAGATCTATGGCAAGGATTATATCCAATAGCCATGACAGTGCATTGCACTGAATGGAATACTGAATGCAGAGTGACCAGGATCATGTCCAGTAGCCATGACAGTGCAATGCACTAAAGTGGACTACTGCATGCAGAGTGACCAGGATCATATCCAATATCCATGACAATTTCATTGCACTGAAATGGAATACTGAATGCAGAGCGACTAGGATCATATCCATTGTCCATGACGGTGTATTGTACTGAAATGGAATACTGAATGCAGAGTGACCAGGATCATATCCAATTGGCATGATGTTGCATTGCACTGAAATGGAATACTGTAGGCAGAGTGACCAGGATCATATCCAATATCCATGACAGTGCATTGCACCGAAATGGAATACTGTATGCAGAGTGACCAGGATCATATCCAATATCCATGACAGTGCATTGCACTGAATGGAATACTGAATGCAGAGTGACCAGGATCATGTCCAATAGCCATGACAGTGCATTGCACTAAAGTGGACTACTGCATGCAGAATGACCAGGATCATATCCAATATCCATGACAATTTCATTGCACTGAAATGGAATACTGAATGCAGAGTGACTAAGATCATATCCATTGTCCATGACGGTGTATTGTACTGAAATGGAATACTGAATGCAGAGTGACCAGGATCATATCCAATTGGCATGATGTTGCATTGCACTGAAATGGAATACTGTAAGCAGAGTGACCAGGATCATATCCAATATCCATGACAGTGCATTGCACTGAAATGGAATACTGTATGCAGAGTGACCAGGATCATATCCAATATCCATGACAGTGCATTGCACTAAAATGGAATACTACATGCAGAGTGACCAGGGTCATATCCAATAGCCATGATGTTGCATTGCACTGAAATGGAATACTGAATGCAGAGTGACCAGGATCATGGCCGATAGCCATGACAGTGCATTGCACTGAAATGGAATACTGAATGCAGGGTGACCAGACCATATCCAATAGCCATGACAGTTCATTGCACTGATTGGGAATACTGAATGCAGAGTGAGCAGGATAATATCCAATAGCCATAGTAGTGCTTTGCACTGAAATGAAATACTGAATGCAGAGTGACCAGGATCATATCCAGTAGCCATGACAGTGCTCTGCACTGAAATGGAATACTGCATGCAGAGTGACCAGATCATATCCAATAGCCATGGCAGTGCTTTGCACTGAAATGAAATACTGAATGCAGAGTGACCAGGATCATATCCAGTAGCCATGACAGTGCTCTGCACAGAATTGGAATACTGCATGCAGAGTGACCAGATCATATCCAATCGCCATAATGTTGCATTGCACTAAAATGGAATGCTGTAGGCAGAGTGACCAGATCATATCATATAGCCATGATGTTGCATTGCTCTAAAATGGAATACTGAGGTGGCGCTCTACAGTTTCGTATTTTGCATAGGGTTAGAATTTTAAAGAAAAAGAATTTCCCTGGCTTTCCTCATTGGTTATACTGGCTATTTAAAAAAGACCTTGTATATCTTAGGTATAGTTCAAAGAACCTTTAATTCCCATTATTTTGGTGTATGATTGATGGGTGTAATATGGGTTATAGAGTATACACCTTGGCCTTACTCCAGATGTGCACATTTCAAAAAAGTGCTAGCTCCACTTGGTCATTTTCACTTCCTGAACTTCTGAGGTAAATTGTATAAAAGTGAGCTGATAACTTATTTTACATTTTATATATGTATGGTAATTCATTCATTGCCTAGTCTGGCAAAATTCATTTTCCCTATTTTAATAGCTGCTACGGATAGTGTATTTTAGATTAATTCAGACTGACTTTTTAGCACAAGGGAGAAGTCATTTTAATTAGCAGTGTGCTTAGACCATGTACAATTTCCAAAAGAACAATATCCAAAGAAATGTCAGGCACATTACATTAAAGTAGCATATAGGTATGCCAACATTCTCTCTACTGTGCATGTTTTAAATGCAAACAACTTCACCTTACATAATATGTCACTCTCTCAAAAGTACATAATAATTGGTGAGCACCCCCTGTGACCAGAGTGCAGAGTGACCAGATCATATCATAGCCATGACGTTGCATTGTACTAAAATGGAATACTGCATGCAGTGTGACCAGATCATATCCAATTGGCATGTTGGTGGGAACAGAGCAGTGTAGCTGCAGTGTTTGATTAATAATAAACTGATGTGCAGTATTTCATATTTATAAATATGCCAATGTTATATTAATAATAATATAAATTGATGTGCAGTTTTCGTATTTACAAATGTTTGAATATTATATTAATAATCATATAAATTGATGTGCAGTTTTTTATATATGTACAAATATATCAAGTAAAGAAATGATTTATGCATTAATTATTTTCTTTCAGTTTTCAACAATTTATGTTGCATAAGTGAATTTTTTATTAACAATGAATTACACTTTGTGTTGTAAAATTGAATATGTAGTAAAATATTTTATCTCCAGATACGTGGCATGTTTTTATTTTGTTGAGTATATATTACCATGTGTACTCACATATAAGTCCAGCTGCAAATTGCACAGACCCAGATGAATGCACTGGCAGATCAAGGTCTGTGCAGTTTGTTAGGAGTAATCAGTAGAACAAACAACATAGACCCTGATCTGCAGGTGCATTGTGCTATGGCAGATCTTCATCTTTGTTGTTTGCAGCTTGAACTGATTCATAAGCAAGTATATACAGTATTAAGTGATGTTTTTATTTGGACCTAGAAGAAAGTAAAGACTAAAAAATATGAGAAAAAGATAAGGAATATATTCCATAGTATACCTCATTATTTCTTGGTTGCATACACCAAAAATATTTCATGCCTGTCATAGGGCATTTAAACAATCATGTAGCACCTTCATTGTTAAGGTACAGAGGTCATAAATCCTTTCAACTTGAGCATGATATTAATATTTCAGAACCATCCCTCAGTGTCCAATTTGACAGCTGCAAACTCAGAGGGTGGACAGGGTGAAGCAAGTGGGCAATATGAGTCCAGCAAAGGTAGGATAGTACTGGATGTCATTAATAGTAGAACCAAATACCCTGGCCCTTTTTGCCAGTGAGAGGAAAAACACCCCCAGAAATATTACAGAGGCTGTTATTGCACATGGAGATTGTATACAACAGGCATGTGCAATCTGTGGCCCATGACCTGGTTTTATCCTATTACAATTACGTCATATGGGTATATTGATAAATCACTATCTGGCTCAGCCCTGGAGGAAGTTGCATATACTTGGTGTACAACATAACATGACATGATGTAGTACATTATTCAAGTGGTCATCAAGGTTACTAACTGATTTAGATGATTTGTTGTTTGCTGAAACATTTGTTAAGTTTCTCTTCTTAGGTTTGATCATATTAGAAAGTTTTCTTTGTATCATATGCAAAAGAAGTTTAGGATGGGTGGGTGGGTGAATGATCGGCTTGCCTGTCAATCAGTCACACTTTTGTTTGCTTTTATCTCTGAACCATTTGTGATATCTTCATAAACTTTGTTGTAACAAGCATTTATGTTGCATAAAAGATTTGGCTTTGTTAGATTTAGTATTTTTAAAGTTAACTCCCCAATTTGTGAAAATTGTATTTACACTCCATTTCTTGTGGGGGGTATTCCATATGCACTCACTTTAACTGACAGATAATCCAGTTTTATTAATATAATTAATTCCAGTACTTTATCATGATGCTTTCAGTGCAGTACTAATTTACCTTGCCTACTTTAGTAATTGGCTGAATTTTCTGGCAATTTCCCCATTATGACACTGTATTACTTCATCAAAATATTTCTGAGGTAGATTTTTGGTAGAAAAACCCCAATATGTTCCAGTTATGGTAGGATAGCATCAGATGCATCCTTGATGCTGTACTTTTGGCACCTGACTGACATTTTGTTCTGTCAGTCTTTTTTCTGTGATTACTGTTGAAATAAAATGCATGTCTGATTGAAGTAATCTTTATATGGTACTATTTTTATCATTGGTTTCCATCATAGTAGGCAATAAATGAACCTTAAAAATTTTTTATACAGTGTATCTTTGTGCAGAGAATTAAAAACAAGGGTCAAGGTCAAAATGGCACATTGTCAATACTGATGAAGTTTTCAGATATCAAACCACATATTGTAGATTTCCTTACTGTATGATAGAGCATAGAAAGGTAGGTTTTAATGCTGATCTGTATTTAAACATCATTTAAAGGTTGATCTTGCTGTGTAAACCTACCTTTTTATGCTCTATCCTACACAGGAAGATCAAGTGTAAACTTTAAATGATGTTTAAATACATATCATCATTCAAAGGACAATGGTACAGACTGTCATGGTAACAGATACACAACAGCTGAAATTGTGTACTAAAAGATAGCTTGTACAATGACACAGACATTTACAGAATTTGTAGATATCAGTCATGGAAAAGTCTGAGTCTGAGCAGTTTGTTAGGAGTAATCAGAACAAGCAACAGAGACACTGATCTTCAGGCACATTATGCTACATCAGATCAGGATCTTTGTTGTTTGCAGTTTGACTCGACTTATAAGTGAGTATATGTGGTATGCCTCCTTGTAGTTTGTTTACATTCAGTGGATAGATTTTGATCTCATCCCTTAAGAAAGTGTTGACATCATCAATTTTATGACATCATAATTTTTTTCTTTTCTAATGGTTGTGCATGTACATAAGGTCACTGGTTACTCAGAACCACCAGAAAATATAGAAAATAAATATAGTATATTTGTAGAAATAATCAAAGGCAGTGGCATTACCACACTAATAATTTTAGTATTTGCCATTTATCTTATACACTATCTAAAAAATACTAGATGTTAAAGGAAGACATGGAATTGTTTTTTTTTATCATGAATTACACCTCATTTTGTGTAACTTAAAGTTTAATTTCAGTAAATCCTCTTAGAAAAATCCCAAAGTATTGCAGGGTCTTGTTTTAAATGTGTGAACTAAGATTGCATTAAATAGTCTTAATTGACATGTAGTTTTACTGTTAGTACTACATTAATTTAACTAGAATTTTAAATTTGAATTAATTTTGGTTGATGAGAACCATTTGTATGATATCATTAAATGTTCTTTTTTTGTGACTGTACAAGTGATTGCATTATGACACAGTCTTGCTTGTAAAATATCTCTGTGTAAGGTGGACTTGTAACATATCTCTTTGTAAGGCAGACTTGTAACATATCTCTGTGTAAGGTGGACTTGTAACATATCTCTGTATAAGGTTGACTTGTAATATATCTCTTTGTAAGGTGGACTTGTAACATATCTGTGTAAGGTGGACTTGTAACAGATCTCTGCGTAAGGTGGACTTGCAACATATCTCTGTGTAAGGTGGACTTGTAAAATGTCTCTTTGTAAGGCAAACTTGTGAGATATCTCTTTGTAAGGTGGACTTGTAACATATCTCTGTGTAAGGTTGACTTGTAATACATCTCTGTGTAAGGTGGACTTGTAACATATCTCTGTGTAAGGTGGACTTGTAATATATGTACTTGCTTACATGTCCAGTGCAACTGCAAACTGCACAGATTCAGACCTGCCACCACATAATGCACAGGTATTAATTAGGATTAATCAGTAGAACAACCAACATAGGCTCATATTTGCCAGCACATTATGCATTGGAAGATCAGGGTTTATGTTAGCAACTGGAATGAACTTATAGGCAAGTACATGAGGTATAAATTGTGTTATATTGTGTTATACATTTATCAATCTCACAAACCACATTAGAATGACAAAGTACTGCAGTTTTAACTAAATTTTCAGATGTTCAGCAAACAGCAGATCACCGTAAGAGTGGATCCTATATCAGTAACCACACCAATGCTTCTGAGGACCATGTCCAGTTGATTCAGAGCTCAGTATCTATTGGGGGCCACACATACCTTGGCAATGTAGAGGGGGAGGAGGAGGGAGAAGGAAGAACTTCAGGTAAAAATGCTTGATAGTTATACAGTGTTAACATTAACTGATCATCACCTTAAATTATTGTAAATTACAACAATTTGAAAGAACATAATTGCAGTGAATTTCATGCAACTTCTAATGTTGCAGAAGTTTTGGTCTTTATAAACACAGTGGTTATATGATATACATATTAGCAAGGAATATATACCTGCCATCAGGGCCTACACAGTTTATTCAGCTTGTTATTTTGAGTGAGTGGAGTGGACCCTGACCATATTATACTATAACAGATCTGAGTCTTTACTGTACACAGTTGGATTAGAATCGTCCTCAGGTAAATACTGAAATAACCGAAAATTGTTGAAGTTTTGATGCTTTTAAAATATTAGGATTATTAAAAAGAATGCCCAGCTAATGTTGAAGAACTGTCAACAGTGGGTCATTATTCCCATATTGACAACAACTGGTTATTATTCCCATATTGACAACAACTGGTTATTATTCCCATATTGACAACAACTGGTTATTATTCCCATACTAACAACAATGGGTCATTATTCCCATACTGGAAATAATAGGTCATTATTCCCATACTGACAACAATGGGTAATTATTCCCATACTGACAACAGTGGGTTATTATTCCCATACTGACAACAATGGGTTATTATTCCCATACTGACAACAGTGAATCATTATTCCCATACTGACAACAATGGGCCTTATTCCCATACTAATAAATAGTGGGTCATTATTCCCATACTGACAACAACTGATTATTCCCATGCTGACAACAATGGGTCATTATTCCCATGCTGACAACAATGGGCCTTATTCCCATACTGACAAATGGTGGGTCATTATTCCCATACTGACAACAACTGATTATTCCCATACTGACAACAATGAGTCATTATTTCCATATTGACAACTGGTTATTATTCCCATACTGACAACAATGGGTCATTATTCCCATACTGAGATCATTGGGTCGTTATTCCCATACTGACAACAATGAGTTGTTATTCCCATGCTGACAATGAGTCATTATTCCCATACTGAAAATGGGTCATTATTCCTATACTGACAACAATGGGTCATTATTCCCATACTGATAACAATGGGTCATTATTCCCATACTGACAACAGTGGGTAATTATTCCCATACTGACAACAGTGGATCATTCTTCCCATACTGACAACAGTGGGTAATTATTCCCATACTGACAACAGTGGATCATTCTTCCCATGCGAAATGCTGAAAATAAACTTTCTTAAAAACCAATCAGATATATTGATAAATGCAAGTATATTGATCAGATAGATCAATCTCACATTTTCTGCCTAGTGGTTAGAGCGTCCGCCTCAGATGCAGGAGGTTGTAGGTTCAATCCCCGGCCGAATCATACCAAAGACTTACAAAAATGGTACTAACAGCTGCCTCGCTTGGCACTCAGCATTAAGAGGTTAGTGTTAGGACTGGTCAGCCTGGTGTCAGGATAATGTGACTGGGTGGGACATGATGCTACATGTCTGCGGCATGATGCCCCAGTGCTAGACATCACTATAAACTGTCACACTGCAGACATCATAGCAATATGACTGAAAAATTGTTAAAGCTACGTTAAAAATCCAAATCACACATCACACTCACACTCTGATTTTATTAAAATCATTTGAAAACTGAGATGCAAATGATAAATTAATTTACTTTCTTGAATTAGAAAATGGATGATAAAGTGGTATATAATGTCACCATCAGTCATATCTGCAGTGTACATGCTACCTAGTGTTCATGAATAGGGATACCATATTGTTTACCGTCACAACTTTTTATGCCCAGCCATAAATGTGGAAGGGTTGTCACCTTTGGCTGTCTGTCCTACCATCTATCTGTCTGTCCATCACACAAAAGTTCTGGGCTAAGTTCAGTATCTCATTGTTGGTTACAATGATGTAATTATGTCCCTGTGACCCTTATCTCACACCTCAAAGAATTCTGTATAGTTATTTCACTGTAACCTTTATTTCACACCTCAGTGAATTCAGTTATGTTGCTGTGACCTTTATTTCATTCATCAATGAAGAAGAATTCACTAAAGTTATGTTGCTGTGATCATTATCTTACACCTCACTGAATTCAGTAAATTTATATCGCTGTGATCTTTATCTGACACCTCACTATCTTCTGTAATGTTGTTCAATTAGGACATTTTCATGGGTATTGTTGGCTGCTTAATGTTGTTCAATTAGGACATTTTTGTGGGTATTGTTGGCTGCTGTAATGTTGTTCAATTACGTCATTTTCATGGGTATTGTTGGCTGCTGTAATGTTGTTCAATTACGTCATTTTCATGGGTATTGTTGGCTGCTGTAATGTTGTTCAATTACGTCATTTTCATGGGTATTGTTGGCTGCTGTAATGCAGCTTGATGTGTACATGTAAAATGGTGAGTAATTCATCATCCCACTACAACTTATTTAGTATGGCAGACTTTAATGTTCCATTCATGCGTTTCTATTTTAGCATAAAACCAGTTCTTTGGTTTGATAAAAGCAGTTAAAATGCATCATAATCTTCCAATTATCATTCAGGCAACCTATTTATCTAAACACATACATGGGTACTTAAGTTTTGGACTGAAAGATTTATAGGAACCAGACACCATGTGCATGCAATAATAGATAATGCAGATTTCATTTTGTCATCCAATTTCAGGTGATGAGGAAGAGGAACCAGAAGAAGAATTAGATGAATGTAATCGGCAATTCAATTTCTGGACCCATCAGATCCATATATTCTTTGTAAGGAAATTTTTCCCAGCTGCGGAGAGAATGAACACCCTCAAGCAGGCTGCGGAGCAGAGAAAGCTGGAGGAGGCCAAAATGCGGGCAAGGGAGGAAACGGAGTCTTTTGAGGTCAATACAAGTGACCATACCATATCACAAGATCAACTTTCACAACCTCTAGCTCCAGCTGAGGAGAGAGCCCAAGCTTAATATGTACAAAGCAGTGCCAAAACTGAAATGCAGTTTTAAAAAAAGAGATTGAATTGTATTTATATTCTTTGGAGAGATGAAGGACTGATATATCAAATTTGATTAAATTTGTAAATTATTCTGTGATTATGTACCAAACTGTACTTATATTCCAAGAGAGGGTGCATTTTATAATATAATCGATGGAAGAATTCCACACTGAAGGTCTAATTGTAGACATAGCACTGAAGCTGTCATTCTTACATTAACACATTATTTTACAAGAAAAATGTGTCTTAAAAGAAAAAACGAATTTATGCTAAAGGAATTTTTCTTCATTTCTGTTTTGTTTGGTTCCTGTACATCATGTGGAGTATAACTATTACACATCCAATCATTTTATCCTTAATTACACCTATTTTTTAAATCACTGATGTTACATTTAAGTAAATTATAACTTTTTTCAACAAATTTTGTCTCTATAAATATCCTTATCATCATAAAGACAGAACTGGATGCAATGAAAACCTAACAGTGAAAATCATGACTATGTGTATTGAAAAATTAAAGGGATGTAACTAATGGAAACTTTAAGTAGTTGATAGGCAGTTTTGATGCTGTGTTGCCTCTTGTATTCATTTTGCTATCTGTGAGAATTTACAAATGTGGTTTAACAGGTGAAGAATTTCTGTGATTTTATGAGAACAAAGAATTCAATCATTTGACAATTTTTCTTGTCTTGATACAAATATGTACAATTCCTGTGATGTACATTCTGAGAATGTCCACAAAGATCTAGGGCTAAGAATGTCCAGGTTAATATCAAATTATACAACAGTTATTCATGTGGATGACTTTCAGTTTCCATTCACACATTTCAATTTTAACACAAAATAATTATTTTGGTTTGATAAAAGTAGTTGAAATGGTTTGTAACAAGAAGTACAGAGAATGATAAAATCCTACATATGTCAGAAATATTTAATTAGCATCATGATTTGGTTTGGTGTTTTAAGGCATAATGACTCATAAAGGTCATTTAGTTCCAAGACAGTTTGATTAACGTGACTTGCCAAGGGACATACCATGGCAGTCAACCTGGGCTGATCTAATAAACTCTCACGCTTTTGATTGCCAACCTCGGCTGATCTGACAAACTCACATGCTTTTGACTGCCAACCTGGGCTGATCCAATAAACTTGCATGCTTTTGACTGCCAGCCTGGGCTAATCTGATACTCACCTGCTTTTGTTTGCCAGCCTGGACTGATCTGATAAAGTCACATGCTTTTAATTGCCAGTCTGGGCTGATCTGATAAATACTTGGCAATTGCCATCCTGGGCTGATCCAATAAACTCGCATGCATTTTTCTGCCAGTCTAGGCAGATCCAGTCGACTCATGTGCTTTTGATTACCAGCCTGGGCTGATCTGATAAACTCACATGCTTTTGACTGAAAATCTGACATGTTAACTTCTTATACAGAGAAGTAGCATTATTATAATATTTTTAGATGGATATAATAAATTTATCCATTGATCAGCCATAACAGAAATGTATATAGCTGCAAGTTTTATGAATGTCTGAACAGAAGATAACCGATTTCTTTATGGTAAGATTATCTGCTATGGTCAATACTATAGAACAAGAGGAAAACTCTCATGTTTCAACACAAACTGAAGGTGTCGCACAAACTGATGACGCATAAATAGTTAGTACCTCGGCCACAGCATATAGAACCAGAGGCTGAAAAAAAAAGAAGAAAAGGAACCAAAATTCCAAGACACATGGTTGATAACCTACAACTGGTTCAGGTAAGAACCAAATGGAGGGATGCTATGTGTTTTCTGAGAAGAGTATATGAAACACAATCCATTCACTAACAAAAATGGTCACACAGGTTAACCTATGTTTGTTAAAGGCTGCAACCTTTGCATACAGCTCAATCCTGCACTAGATTTGGGTGTACTCAGATACAAATGCGATCCCACAATAGAAATATCCTAAGAACAACATGATGAAGTTGTGGAACAGAATGTTTGATTATTGTCAAGATCAGATCTCTAATTTGTTTAAATTGGACAAAATTGCAGTGGTTTTTTGATTACAAACAGCAGATTGTGAGAGGGGATTTCATTCACAAAACAGAATTCACATTGCTCTTAACATCAGAAACAGTGAATAAACTGATGATTATTCAGATACAGTATTCGTACAACTCTACCGAGTCCATCAGGTTTGTTTCTTGCCTGTGGGTAGATTCAGGTTGCAGACTGTCTGCCAGAACTTCTCAGGATTGGTGCTTTCTGGATTGAATTTGGGGTATCCTCCTAAGATTGACCTTATAGAAATGGCAGAATGCATATTCATGTCATGATGCCATCAACTGAAATTTTGTTTCCATTCCTTATTGAATTTTGTGTCATATTTTGGTTGTTTAGATTTTGGTGTTTTAGCATTGGGAGATCACACACACTTATATATTGACAAATGTTAAATACCAATACCAAACCAACCTGTTTTATGCTACCAGTAATGTCTTTAATCCTTTCCAAACCACTACTGATCACACATAGTCTAATCCAGTTATTAATTTTAGGTTATTGTCTATGGAATTAGCAATTAAACTGCCATGTTCACAGTCATGTGATCACAGGAAGTCTTTACAGAAATATACTACACTGGAAGCAAGGTGTAGAAAAAAGCTGGAAAAATGTCTGTAATGAAAATTGTTAAATCATAATTTTGAGTATCATCTTGGGAGGAAACCCACCAAGTCAGAAGGTTCACATGTATGAAAATAACTACAAATATATGAATAATCCATGGCTGAAATGTTGCCTGCAGCTTTAGTGATCGAGACACTGATACTGAATAGGCAGTTTTTAGGCAGAGAAGGTACATTCTGTTGATATTAATTCTATTGCCCACAGCTATACTAATAGTGACATTGATACTGTACATAATGTTGATAATAATTCTATTGCCCACAGCTATATCGATAATAACATTGAGAATCCATGGGCAGTTAGGGTCAGGGAGGGTACATGCTACTAAGTAATAAATCTATTGCCCACAGCTATGTAGACAGTAGCATTGATCATAAATAAGCAGTTAGAGGCAAAGGAGAGTACATTCCGTTGATTAATAAAGCTATGGAATTCAGTTAAGAATGTGAAAAAGTGTTCAAGCCTTCTACAGATTTTTTTCACAGAATGTACAGATTCCACCAGACTAAGATGTATGTTTAAGCAATCCCTGGTGTTCAAGCCATATGTTTGAGTCACCAAGTTTCAGCTATAATTACTCATTCAGTGGTAAAATTTCAATATCCTGAGACTAGTGAATCAGAGTTATCACTCACAGTAGCTATAAAATTGTCCCTACAAATAAAATTTAGTTCCTTTAATTATCATATATACATGTGTACAAGTCAGATTCAACTGCAGACTGCACAGACCCAGATCTACTATCACATGAAGCATTGACAGATCTGAGTCTATACAGAGTGTTAAGACTAATTGGTTGATAAAAACAATTTGGCTCTCATCTGCTGGTTTATTATGCAATGACAGATCAGGGTCAATATTATTTGCAGTTGGACCTGACTTGTATGCAAATATATACAGTACTGTATTTACCTGTGCATCATATCACAACACCCAAGTGAGAACAGCATTGACTCTGATCTGCTGTCACATAATGTATTAGCCGATCTGGGTCTATGCCATTTCATAGATCATACAGCCCCTGACAGTTCATTTTTGAGGAGTTTATAGGGACTTCTACCAGTTTTCAATGAGTATATTTCATTATGGAAATTTTAATTTTTCCAAACGTTACTTTGTTTTTTTTTTCGCTGCATAAATAGATACAAAAGCTGAGTGTGATTTGGATTTTTAAAGTAGCTTTAACAATTTTTCAGTCATATTGCTATGATGTCTGCAGTGTGGCAGATTATAGTGATGTCTAACACTGAGGCATCATGCCGCAGACATGTAGCATCATGTCCCACCCAGTCACATTATCCTGACACCAGGCCGACCAGTCCTAACACTAACCTCTTAATGCTGAGCACCAAGTGTGGCAGCTGTTAGTACCATTTTGTAAGTCTTTGGTATGACTTGGCTGGGGATCGAACCCACGACCTCCCACTTCTGAGACGGATGCTCTAACCACTAGGCTACCTGAGCAGTGGTACAAAAGCTGAAGAAAATAACATAATTAGTGTACAACTACAGCAGTATGATGCTTCTCTATCCACATCTACCCAGGTAAAGTGTCAATTGATCTACCCAGTTTTATTCTGTTTTATTTATTATTAATTATTTTTGGAAAGTACATAAATAGCAACAATTCTGAATTTAAAAAGAGTGATACATTTTATCAGTTACATTCAAGAAATTTGGGGAAAAGTTCAAGGAATTTTTCAACAAATTCAAGGACTTTTAAAGCACAAAACCAACTTTTCCATTCAAGTACTTTTCAAGGCAACATCTGAAAAAAAACTTTCAAGGTTTTACAAACCATATGTTTGCAGCTGGGTGTATATTATAAATGACAATTTGACCATATATTCAAGCCATGTGTTTGCAGCTGGTGTGTGTTATAAACAAAACAATTAGGCCATATATTCAAACCATGTGTTTGCAGCTGGGTGTATATTATGACAAATAACGACAACCAGGTCATAATGAAGCCATTTATTCTCAAAAATTTCAGAGCAAGAAATTGCATCTGAAAACCTCAAAATCATAATGATACCTACGGTACACATGACATCAAAATTGGACTTTTTGAAGTTATGAAAAATCTTAAGGTTTCGTAATTCTAACTTTATTTTAAATAAAGTTACAGAATTTGAAAATTCTGTGATTCTAGTTTTATTGCAGCTAAAGTTATTAACTAAGTTCAGTGAGTCTAGTTTTATTGTAATTAAGTTATAAACTGTCAAAGTTCCATGCTAGCCTTCTAGCTTTATTGTAATTAAGTTCTAAACTGTCAAAGTTCTGTGCTAGCCTTCTAGCTTTATTGTAATTAAGTTATAAACTGTCAAAGTTCTGTGCTAGCCTTCTAGCTTTATTGTAATTAAGTTATAAACTGTCAAAGTTCTGTGCTAGCCTTCTAGCTTTATTCTAAATAACGTTATAAAGTTTTAGGACTTTAAGTGCTGTTCCATTAAAACATACAGGGGACCCAGGGAAGGCACTTTTAAAGTGTGGAACTCACCCATAGATGCAATTTAGAATTTTCTTATCATTTTAATATGAACTCTGTGAAATCAAAGTACCCTGGCATATATTTTTAAAAACTGCCTTCCCTGGGTACCATGTATGTTTAAATGGAACAGCCCTAAGCTAAAGCTGGAGTTTCTGACTGAAAATGTTTTAGAAATATGAAGCCTGGAGAGGTAATAATTAGTAAAGAGCCAAGACAGGATAGTTCACCAGACTAGTTTAAATTTGTTTCACCAGACTAGGTTAAATTTGTTTCTATCAGTGTTACTATCAGCATCAATGTAATATGACCCACAAAATCACTTTATACATAGGGCTCAAAAAGATTCCTGCCCAAGATAAGATTTTTTTAACAATATATTTTATCTAATCTTACATCCAGGCTTTTTCAATGTCAGAATACTTCTTAATTTTACCACTTATGCATGACTCAGTAAATCAGTTTATTTTGAAAATGAATTAGTTTAATACAAAGTTGACAACTCTGATCATGTAGTAACAGATCAAAACATGCAAGTCTGCAATCCAAGCACACATCAAATGATTTCATTATATCCACTACAGTGACATGGAAATCTTAAAACCACATTTAATTGGGGGTAGAGTTTTCAGTTTAAATCAGTATTTTATCCATTTTCTGTAAAAAAATGTATTTTGTCAATTTGTTCAGTGTTGTAAAGCCTATTATCTATTTATGTGTCTAATTCAACCTTAAAATAAAGTAAATAAAATAACGTGAGTACCATGAACAGCACAGTATATGCCTGCCTTGTGTTTAATAATCCTCCACATAGATAAATGAAATTTTTGTGAAGAAACCATTTTTAAAGTCACAGGAAGAATGACATCAACAGTTTTCTTCCTGATAGCAAGTGCAAGCTGTTGACCAAGTCTGGTTAATGTTGAGGGTAAAGAAGTAGAGTTTATTATGCAGGAACTAATTTTTTTCCCAGTCACAATAACCTTTACTTTCTGTGCTTTTGAGGCAAAATGTATAGAGTTCTTCCTTACACCAAGTGCAAGTGATCCACAAAGTTTAGTAACTGTAGATGGTGGATAACTTTAGCTATTTTGCAGAAAAACCTGGTAATATACAGAAAGAAAACATATAGAAAGATGGATTGAAAAAATTGAAACATAAAACAATCTGCCTTATGGTAAGCATATCAAAACATTACACCTAATAAAAATAACTGTCAATCATTGGTACACAGAATGCCATGCATCAGTGAATAATACGATGTGTTTCCTTTACACAGAATGCCATGCATCAGTGAATGATACAATGTGTTTCCTTTACTCAGAATGCCATGCATCAGTGAACAATACAATTTGTTTCCTTTACACAGTCATGCTTCGTTTGATGTATCTGCCATTCAGTCACATTTCTCTGTCTTGTTTGCCCCATTTGAAAACCCTCATGAAATTCCATTCAAGTTACCTCTCCCTAATGTGCCTTGGGTATGTATTGAATAGCAGATGTCAATGTTGGCTATGTTCAGATGCTTTTATATTCCCAGTGAGGATGAAATAAATTAGATCTAGGTAAAAAAAGAGATCCACTAACACAAAGAAATAAACAATAGTTGCAGTTAAGTGCCTTAGAGATTATTTAACCCTTTACTGTGCATCAGTCTGGAGGTTTAATTTCCTCATTTGCACGGATTTATCCATTAATTCAGTAATTTAGCATCCCTTTTGAGTTTACTTCTTGTGCAATATTTTCTTTATAGTGGTAAATTTTTTGTGGACACTGGATGGGTATTGAGTATACATTATTTCAGCATGCAGATGAAGATATAATTGATTGCCATGACAACCAAATCCAGCCTAGAATGTGTAAAAACGTGACAAAATTACATATTTTTAGTATTCATTTATATTAAGCTCTCTACCTTCTTAACATATCAGTCAGGCTTTGAATATTTTCAATTTATGATGGTGAAAAGTGAGATTTTCTAATTATTTGGCTTGGATTATCCAAGTTCCACCAAATATTGGCACACTGGGTGTTTTGTTTTCAATTAAGTGTTAAGATTGAACAATTAAAATCAATAAAGTTTAGGCTGTATATTCTGTGCTTATATATTTCAAGGATGTACTAACATTGGTCTTAAAACATTTCAAATATAAAAAAGTATTTTGGTCTAGCATTTAATTTGTTGAATTTATGACAAACAGCTTGGTTACTGTGCCAACAATAAAAAATGCACTGAAAATATTCAGATCTTTGAGATGATTTTATTCCAAATCTCCCTAATAGCAATGCCTGTGTTCAACTTCATAAAACTTGCAAGAAAACTGATGAATGACAAACAATTCATAAAAAACTTAAAAGTAAAAGTTATATGATCATTTTTATGCATATTTATTTACAGACATACATATTATATACTTGGGTACTGCATTATTTTGATCCAGGGGGCCCCAAGTGTCCAAGTGGTTTAAAGTGCTTACCATTACGGATCACTGCCATCTCACCTCTGTCTGCGTGGGTTCGAGTCTCAGGATTGGCCAATGTGGGTATGTAAGAAAGCTTGCCAGTAGCTTCTCGTGGATCAATGGTTCTTTCCGGGGTTTTCCCAGGTTCTTCCTCCACCATTTATACTGGCCGCCATGTATAGCCTATCTTGTGATGAAAAATGGCATTAAACCCTACAACAACTACAACTTCAACAATTTTGGTCCAGACACAAGGAATATACCACGATGACCACTGATGATAAACCAAGCTCTTGTATACTAAGACTTAAGAATTTTGTCAAGAAAAACTAAGAAGATCATCTTTTAAATGTTACAAGATTTTTCCTGTTGATGCAAACTTTAGATAAGTGGAAATTATTGTATATGATCATGGATTTATGTTGTATCATGGAAGCAAATAGAATTTTTGATGAATGCCTCAAGTTTACATACCAATAAAAATGTAAATTTATTAAACAGTCCTCAAAATTCAAGTGTGTTCCTCTTTTAAATATTGTTTATTCATAAAAACTCTACAGAATATTTTTTTCTAACCCAACACACTTTAAACATGCCATTCCATTACATCTCTGTTTTGTATGCAAAAATCTGACAAGCTGCTGTCTTGTAACAAAATTTGATATGCATAAACCATGTAAATGCATATGTACTCAAGATGTCAGAAAGCAGTTCAACCCAAGTTTTAAACTCGTACCATCAGTACTAGTGATTACAGCTTCAAGGTATATAAATTAGCAGATTTAAAGCAATATGAATTCAAAGATTGAATAAAAAGTATGTATTGGGTATAAACTAACTTGGCAAAAGTACAGTACTTTTCAGGAATGAAAATTAACTTTGAATTTTGTTAACCCTTGTAGTGTGGGAACTATATATTTACGGATGATGTCACCTGGCTTTGTATGCAGGAACAATATATTTATGGTCAAACGTCACCTAGCTCTCTGTGCGGATAGCATATTTTTACACTACAGGACAGTGACGTCTACAGATGTCCAGTGTAGGCAAGTCATTAATTGTGTACTAATAATAGCTGGGAGATAGCACATTTAATAGTCCAATAGATCATGGCTCTGCGTCATTGTAACAGAACATCATTGAAACAAATATTACAACCGACTTATTTTCCCAGTAAGGTCTGTTGTCAGCAGTGGACGTTGATGTAAACAATATGTTGGCTGTTAAGTAGTTGCAGTCTCATAGCTGTCTCATGAACAGTTTGCGTTGATTACTGTATATATGTATGGGACAGTCCGAAATAGAATAAAGTTCATTAGGGCTATGTGTGGAAGTGTAGAGGTATAAATAGCAATATTTAGTTCCCCAAATTTGAGAATTAATTTTCTGCATGAATATACCAAGTGTTGATATGAAAGTGCGCTGATACCATCACATGTTGATATACAGGTGCTATGACATGGCCATCACATTCAGTAACAACTTCAAATTCCACTAAATCAAGCTTAAACTAGTAGCCAAGTTTATCAACAAGTCTGTCATGTACAGAGCCTTTTCTTATATTGGGGGATACATTGTATCATCAAGAGTGAGAACTGTACAAGCTGGAAAGGGACCAACCATCATTTTTCGGGGGTGTCAGGTTTTGACTCCAAGGTATTCCTTTCCTTGCCTATCCAATTTTGAAATTATTGTTTTTTTATGGTTTTTTTTTTCAAAAGAAAAAGAAAAAGCACAACAGACTTCTTGTAAGTTTATTTTGCTATCTCTCTCTCAACAATCAAGTTGAAAAGGAAATCTACGAGAGAGAGAGAGAGAGAGATCCACTTCTTAATTAACCAACTTTTATGTCAGCAATGTGAAATGTATGTGACTTGGGAATTTAATAATCAAGACCTTCATTCATGAGCTGAACTTTCAACCTACTTTCGACCTGGTGGAAATCTTTGGGTTTCTTTTGGTCAGTTTTGTTTTTTTTTTACAGAAATAGTTGCAGTGGTAGGAAAATGAATATATAAAGCTTATTCTATTTTATTTTTTCCTGAACGTTTGGCATTGTGTAAGTTATAATATGTAAAGACTGTTGCTCAGAAATCTGTTTTATTTAAAATATTTTTTGGCAGGTTGTAATTAATAATTATCACTGAAAACCGCACAACTCTTGCTCTATAATTTATAATCAATGAAAAATAATTATGTTAATTTTTGGTAATAACGACTTTTAGGCTTCTCAAATATACAGCTCCACTAAAAGGAATACCTGACAACCAATGTCACTATCCTACATGTGTACTGGACACAAGAGCTCCCATCCAGTGTTGCAACTCGCTTCTCAGTGTTCATACTGTTGTTTATTTCTGCCTCACCTGGTGGTAAAGATCAAACAGCTCACTTGGCTTGGTAACACATTGGTATTTCTCAGCTGATGTTTCGTTACCATATATAACCGAAAAATAGTACAATATTGTGTCTAGAGAAGACCCAAACTAATGGCTGTGATAATATTTTTCTGCCTGATGACAATATGTCTATTTGGTAGGTCATTGACAGTTGCGCTCAAACTAGCTGAACATCAGAAGATGTATTAAAAATAAGATTTTAAAACAACATGAGTTGTATTGTAAAGATTTTCTGGAATTAAATAAAGAAAGAATTAATTATAAAAGCTATTAAAGAAATCAAAGGCATAATGTAATTATCCCATACTATTGATATACATTCAGTTTGCATGTTAATAGATAGTAAAGACATACATAAGATTTAGTAGTGAAGCTGGCAAAAATAAAATTTTATGTAATATGAGTCTAGAAATAACCCAAAAAGTTGTTAAATCCATGAATGAAATCCTAAAGTTTTCAACATTTTTTTTTTTTTATTTTTAAAGAAATTTTTTATTTATTTCATTTTATCTGATGTGATGAAAAAATAGAGCCCACTGCAGTCAATGAC
The DNA here is from genome assembly GCA_016617855.1 of Megalonaias nervosa. NCBI lineage: Eukaryota > Metazoa > Mollusca > Bivalvia > Unionida > Unionidae > Megalonaias > Megalonaias nervosa. The sequence continues at coordinate 40,917 of JAECUM010003887.1, read as the reverse complement.
AAACCTGCAGATGAATTTTTAGTCAGTTATTACAATTGTCACATGTATCGAGATACTTGTATTTGTCAAATTTATTCTTGCAAGCAATAGCAATTACTTATAGACGTGTTTACATAAAAATCTGTAAGACATCTGCCTTTCAACCATTTTCAAATGAGAAAACTAGTTTTCTGTTAGTCTGACTTCATTGCATAAATAGTATTCTCTTCACACTAAAACATGACCAATATAATTGTTCTACATTTAATGATAATTGGTATTTTACCTTCATAATTATAGCAGCTTGATAACATTGATTTCTCTGAAAAAATGAATGCTGTATTTAGTTGGAAAAAAAATTCTGCCAAGAATATTATTTTAAAAAGTCTTTTAAACCTTTAAAACACTAACAGTACATTTTGGTTGCTATGGCAACCAAAGTAAATCTATAATTATGTATCATTTTCAGTATGATTAGTATTGGTTCCTTATTAATGAACCATAAGTGAATAGAATTATATTTTATATGGAGAAAATTTGTTAATAATAACTACATAAATATTGCATCATCTATTGGAACATACTGAAATGTAGAGACATGTCTGAAAGAAAAGTTTTAATTATTAAGCATAGGCCTAAAAGTAATGAACTGAGGATATGTGATATGTAGAAAAAATTAACTTCCATGTACACATTCAGAATTACTATATTTTATGGAAAAGTTTACACTATATTAAAATATTTTTCAAAAAATACTTTTTCACTCTCTTTCTCTATTTGGTTGCTATGGTAACCATAAGCACACATAATTTTCACTGACATTTTTAGTGTTAGCAATCTAAATACATATATGCATCACTTTATAGAGCAATTTGATTATAAATACTAATTTATGGGCAATGGAAAGAGTCTCCATAAAGCTAACTTAATTTTTAAAAATATGCACACTTAAGTCATATAAAAATAAAACTGTGTGAACATCAAATTTCAGAGGGTTATGCAATAGAGGCTCCTATAATTACAAAAGTGGCACATTTTTGGACAAAGGAGTAATTTTTCAAACATAACAAAAATGGCATACTGCTACAAATATTTTTCAGTCAAACAAAATAGGAATACTGGTATAAGCATTTTTTCATCAAAAACCCCCAAATACTTTTGGTCACAAGCTCTCATTCATTTAAGTATTCTATATTGAATAAAACAGTACTGTATGAAGATTAATGGAAAAGAGCAAAGTTTTAAGTATGTTTTTTAATGATCTGGACAGTGTGTTGGGGATGCTAGAAAGGTCAAAGGGGAGGGGCAGTAGAGAAAAATATGGTTGGAACATCCCTTTATTTATCTTATTTAAGTACTTAGTGCCGAAGTCAAACTTAAGGATTATTAACAATATAAACTACTCAGCTATATACAAATTAATTTTAAATAATGTCATCACAAACCATGCATAGTCCCAAAGAACAATGTCTGACTCACACTACCCAGAAGTAATGAAATGATAAAGATGGTACATCCATCATTGATTTCACAGTGTAATTTTGTGGATTAAGAAGAAAATTAGTACATGTAGTTATCATATGCTTAATCTGGCATACAAGATGTTTTGCTTTTTGAGAATCGATGACCATTTTATTATGACAAAATATAAAACAGGATGAATATCATCAATATTGAAACATGGATAAGCATCAGCAAATAATTTTCAATCCAGATGAACATTAATTAAAATGAAGAATAACTTGACTGGGGACAATCAGTGGTAGTGGGAATATATGTCTCTGAAATCTTGACAGCCAAAAGGGGTGTGGAACATATTTTACTAATATAGTAGCCATATCAAATTCATTCAGTTTGTAAATGTACCACTAACTTTGTTGGCATGTCCCATCACTGAAAAGGATGACATAAAAAAAATCATAATTGGATGTCTTTAAACAAGTATTTATTTAAATCTGAAATATTGGCCCCAAAAATTATATTTCAGAGAAAACAGGCTTGCATTGGTAAAAAGTAATGTAAATCCGGTAAGTAAAGTTTGAATAAATAGGACATCATTAATGATACCTATATTTTAAAATAACCACCAACATTATCTTTTCAAAATGAAGCCAGATAATGGGTGGATAAATTATTGTATTTGCCTAAAACTACTTAAATGGTTATCATGTATTATGTGCCTCATAGCATCTGTAACAGATAGAAAATCATTACTTTAATCTCTTACCTTTCACTAAAATTTAGATTTACTGACCAAATTATGTTATGCCTTCTGCCAAAATGATATCTCTTGATTGCACAAAGTCCAGTGTCTATTTCAATTCTGAAGTTTTCCTAATTGGATTGTTTGAAATTACTTGTATTATATTCTGTATTACGTATTTTATTATAATTGTATCCACTGTATTTTGTAAATCAAAAGCCAGGCACATCTGTTAAAATCATGAAAATAAAACTTATGTGTCATATATACCTCACTATATTTTTATATCCATTTGATCATTGTTGTTCTTGAGCATGTTATTTAAAAACCAATATGAAATTAGTTTATCCCTTCTCTGTATCCCTTATCAATGAAAAATTGTATGATGTGCAATATTTAGTATAATTAACAATTTTAATGGTTTTCAAAATACGAAGTGCACCATTCACGTAATGATTGAGGGATACACTAACGTGTATCAAGTTTCTTGTGAAACTGAAAAAGAAATATTAACTATAATGATCTAAAAATGATATGTGACAATAAGTAAAGATTTAAAATTAGTGAAACATGTTTCTTTAAGAGCAAATCCTAAATGTTAACACAATAAGCAAGCGCGGTCAATTAGCAGAGTCGACAAGAATTTGCCATGCCATGTGACTAATAGTTTTCCTTGTTTCTAAAAATAGACAAACAGTCAAGGATTTCATTTGTATATTTTTTGTGCCAATTTGTCTTGCAATTGGCAAGTAAATACTATTTAAATATAGAAAATCCATATTTTTGATAAACTGGTGATTCTTGGTCATATCTCTTTCATGAAATGACGGATATGAGCTTAAGAAGTGAACACAAAACATTAAGTTATTTTTTAGCATTTAGCCTCGTTCCAATGTTTGAAGTTTGTCTAATATTCCTCCTTTTTGGTGTAACCTTGATAACAATAACCTGCACTAGTTAAAAGAATGGCATATTCCTGTGTATATTATCAAAAATCTTTGAAGTGTACAATTAAAAATTTCAAACGCCTTCACATAACAACCTCAGGATGCACATATTTACAAATGCAGACACGCCATTAAGTACAACTATAAAGTGTAGCTTTTACTGAGCAGCTGCTTTAATCATGCAAATAAACTAGTGATTTGGCTCATAATTATTATCTAAATCTATTCTTGTAGCCATATAAATGATATTTATGCACATACAGACTTCATTTTGGTAGAACTGGGTATCTTAATAGAGTCGGTCATGAAAGGTGTCAGAAGGTGTCATCATGCAGTAAAGGGGTTGGCATCAAAAGGCATTATCATGCATTAGATGGTTAAGGGAAAGTGAATATCAAAATTTGGAATTCAAGGAGTATTCATTTTGAACTGGATGGTACCCTGAAAGAATTCTATGCTGGTGCATAAGAGAGAAGGTACACTTTTTAAAGTAATGGCATTGCAAAATATAAAATAGGGATTAAAATGGCATTTACAACAGAAGAAAAATATTGACTTTAATAAGGAAGTGGCTTTTCCAAATAGTAATCATCCTGCACCATCCTGAACAGATTTGTCACAATCATCTCTGAGGAACTGCTACCTGAATCACAATGTGAATTCTGTCCAGGCTTCAGCACAGACAGTTGACATGATCTTCGCTGTGTGGCAAATACTGGAGAAATGCATAGAACAATACATGGATCTCTACAGAGTGTTCATCGACCTCACTAACGCTAACTCTGTAATACAGCAGCCCTGTGGTTTGTCCTTGGAAAACTTGGCTGCCCCAGAAATTTCACTACCTTTATCCAGTTGTTCCTTGATGACATGACAGGAGTGGTTTTGGTCAATAGGGAATACACAGTACGTTGGCATCTCCACCAGAGTGAAGCAGAGCTGTGTGCTTGCACCTGTGTTGTTCAACCTCTTCTTCACCCAAGTCCTATTCCATGCAGTGAAGGACCTAGACAATGGAGTCTACATCAAGTATCACCTTGATGGATCCATGTTTTACTTGCGTCAGCTGTCTGCAAGAACAAAGACACTGGAAAGACTACTTCTCAAAGCTCTGTTTGCAGATGACTGTGCACTTATGGCACTCAAGGAAAACCACCTACAGACCATTCTGAAAAAGTTTTCTGAGGCATCCAGGCTATTTGGTCTAACAATAGGCCTGGATGAAACAGAGGTACTCCTTTAGCTGGCTCCTTACAACAACCCACCATCAGCGTTGAGGGTAGACAGCAGAAGAACATGGAGAGCTTTACGTACTTGGGAAGCAAAATGTCTTCAGATTGGTCTCAGGGTCTGGAAAGAAAACCAAAGCCCTAGGAAGACTTCATGTCAGAGTCCTGCAGCAAAAGGATATTTAGATGCCTATTGAGATCAAGGTCTATAAAGCTGTCATCCTCACCTCCCTGCTACATTATTGTGAAACCTCGACCATATACTCCAGGCACGTGAAGCTACTCAAGCAGTTCCATGTGTGCTCAGTACGGTAAGTCATGCACATCCGATGGCAAGATAGGGTGTTCAGCTTAGAAGGTAGGTGTTCCTAGCACCGAGGCACTGTTGCTGAAAGTCCAGCTCAGATGGTTTGGCCACTTCATTCGGATGGAGGAGACCAGAATACCAAGACAGCTCTTCTATGGTGAGCTCAAGCAGGAAAAGTGGAAATGAAGGAGCCCCTGATAAAGGTACAAAGACAACCTTAAGTGTAACCTGAAATGGTGCAGAAACCATACCAGCAAGATGGAACCCTCAGCCATGGAACGGTCTATCTGGTGGAGGATGACTGCTGCCAACGCCTCACAGCCACAAGAGAAAAATGGCACATTGCAGCATCCCAGATCATCACATCTACAGACCTTCCATGCCAAATCTGTAACATCTTGTGTGCATCAGCTTTGGGCTCAGGAGCCACATGTATAGTCACAGTGGGCTGCACAACTAGTGTCATCATTGGAAGAAGAAGAGTCACCTGTTTTTGATAGAAACACTCCTTATGGCTTGCAACAGAAAGCATGGTTTGTGATAATGTTGTATTTGTGCTGAAGATGAAGAGAAAACCTGTAAAGAATGATTAAGGGCACCATGCAGCAAAGGACATGGGAAGACATTATGTCTCTCAACATAATGATGAGCTGGACAAAAACCATAGGGCAGACAGTGCTTCAACTGACTTGGTTAAAGTGGGGAATGTATGAAATAAAGGGTAAGCTATCAATTATTCACTCCTCAGTACGTTTCAAACCAGTCTTCTCAGTGACTGTGATGCTGTAATGCTATACCAAATGGAATACTGAATTTCCTCTGATGAAAGTGAAGTTGTGATAATAATACTGTGATAATATGGTTGCAAGCGGTGTTAGTGTAAGACAGATAAAAGACACAAAGACACATATTGGAGTACTTTTACTCTATAGTTATGCTGGTATGTCCAATTATTTTACTCACTGTAACTGAATTAATTTTAAATAACAATATCAGGTAACATGTATTGTTCAGTTTCCTCCTCTGAACTTTATCTCTTGAAACTTTACACTGTGAGGGCAGATCTGTGGCAGTGCTAAAAGACTCCTTTGACAAAAATGACACTCTATGGCATTGCAATTCATAACCTCGAAAGAAATTCATTAGTAGAGTTCATATCAAACATATAAAAAATGGGGAAAATGTCCAATATATACACAAATTGTCATGTGAGAGTCACTATTATTATAACCATAATGGATATAGATAGAATAAGTGACAGACATGTAATTAAAGTTTCAGGTCATGTAAGTGAGATATCATTCAAGTCATATTTTCATCACATGAGGGACACAAATAAATGAGAAATTTGTGACATTCTAGCTTTGAATTCATGTCACTTTTTTATAATTAGTTTATCAGTCTAATAAACTCATGTGGAACTTTCATAATCACTTTCACCTGATTTCGGCTTGTACAGTCTTTTCTCTCTTTTGTGCTTTTTATGTCTCTTGGATTTCTTTTTGGAATTTTCCTCTGAATCAGAAATCTCTGAGTTACTTTCATTATGCTCTGACTTTTTGTGTGCCTCCTTGTGTTTGTATTTATTCTCCATTTCATTTGAATTACTTAATTCCGAGTCTAAATCATTTTGACTTGATTCATGTCTCCTTCTATGTTTCTTTTTCTTTTTTTCCTTTTTGTGAGATTTCTTTCTCTGTTTGCCTGCATCATGACCATCTTCGTCTTCACTGCTACTCTCTGTTTCTTCATCAGAATATTTCTTTTTCTTCTTGGACTTTTTGGGTTTTATTGGTGACCTGGATCTTGCTCTGAAAAATAAAATATTGATTTAACTTGCCTGTAACTACTGAAAATACTTGGAATTAAACGCATTCTCATCTCTGCAGTAGATGCACTATTTGAGAGCTGGACATACTTGTACACTTGCCCAGGAAATCTGAACTCATGTAAAACTTGCATTCCACCTGTCCGATTCAGAAAGTTATCTTTTCATTTATACAATTTTCATGAGTTTTACAGTGAAATAAAATAATGTTTCAAAACAAGTAATACCTCCTACGGGAAAAGTGAATTTCTCACCGACCCAAATGGGTGTAATTTTAGAACTTAATATGTCCCATATATACTTCAGATAACTGCAACAAGTTGTTCGCATCCTTGTTTTGCTGTTTAGATTTTACTAAATGCGATGACTGTTGAAAACAACAGTTCTATGCTATGGCAATGACACTAGGAAAATTAAACTGAGAGGTTACATTCTTCATCTTAAACCTCACAGAAAACAAATAATGCAACATTCATGTTTTCTTGCCTTGATGCCAACTCCCAATGTTGATTTTTTTTCTCTCACCTATTTGTTCCATCAGAAAAAATAAACATAAATGATGTCATCTAGTGGTACGCCATCACATCACTGACTTTCTTTAATTACAAACATGGAAGTCATGTTGAACATTATGACCTATCAAAGTGGATCCCATCATATTATGACATCAAAGTGGATTTTATTATATTGTCTTCAAAGTGAATCAAATATATTTATCACAGTGGATCCTATCATATGTCATCAAAGTGGACCCTATCATATTATATCAAAGTGGACCCTATCACATTATAAGTGGATCTTATCATATTATGTCATAAAAGTGGATCCTATCATATTGATGTCATCAAAGTGGATCCTATCATATTGATGTCATCAAAGTGGATCCTATCATATTATATCAAAGTGGACCCTATCACATTATAAGTGGATCCTATCATATTATGTCATAAAAGTGGATCCTATCATACTGATGTCATCAAAGTGGATCCTATCATAATAATGTCATCAAAGAGGATCATATAATATTATGTAATCAAAGTACCATGTAAATTCTGACCTAAGACAACCAAAGCAGGACATGAAAAAAATTATTTCAAAACAGAGATTTCTCTTTCACTTTCCTGAAAAAAGATTTATGCAGTTTGATTTTTCAGGGCAATGTTTACACTATTATACGATCAAAATCTGCATGATTAAATATGAAAAACAACTCACATCCTCCAACATTTTACTGATCCAACAAACAAGTAAATTATATGATCTCATTATAGTTATAACCTGCACATATATTTATAAATTATATGCCTTTATTTTGCCCTTCAAGATCTGAATACACTGTGAAGGTGTTTTAAACAATACAGTCCAGTTAATGAGACCATAAACATTTTTACACAATTTCTTTGAAGTTTCTAAATGCACAACAAGTTTAAACTAAAACTGTCATAGGCACACTTCTATTGATCTTAAAATTGTAGTATGCAAGCTCTGTACATATAAAAAACAACTGTCTGTTGGCTGACTGTGTTAAACAGCACATGAAAGATTATTCTGTGAAAAGGCAATGGAAGTAAACTGCTTAGGCTGAGACACACCATGGCAACTAAGACTGACTGGTCTGGTTCCAACTACAATTCAGACATGCTAAATACTAAACCATTATAGTACCCTGTCTGTGGAAAAAGATGTATGCATAAACACTGAAATTAATGTTTGAAAAATAAAAACAACATCTACGTTGAGTGATCATGGACGTTAGCCACCTGAACTGCAAATCATTCAAGTCACAAACTTATGTGAAGATCTGCATATAACAACTTAAACTGGTGCATATCCCGAGTCTCGTAAGACATGTAAAAACAACTTAAACTGGAATATATCCCGAGTCTCATAAGACATGTAAAAACAACTTAAATTGGAATATATCCCAAGTCTCATAAGACATGTAAAAACAACTTAAACTGGAATATATCCCAAGTCTCATACGACATGTAAAAACAACTTAAACTGGAATATATCTCGAGTCTCATAAGACATGTAAAAACAACTTAACCTGGAATATATCCCGAGTCTCATAAGACAAGTAAAAACAACTTAAATTGGAATATATCCTGATTCTCACATGACCTGTATATAATAAATTAAGTTGATCTTTATAGAACTTAAACTAGAATATATCCTGTCTCACAAGATCCATATATAACAACTTAAACTGGAATATATCCTGTTTCTCATAAGACACGTATATAACAACTTAAACTGGAATATATCCTGAGTCTCATAAGACATGTAAAAACAACTTAAATTGGAATGTATCCTGATTCTCACATGACCTGTATATAATAAATTAAGTTGATCTGTATATAACTTAAACTAGAATATATCCTGTCTCACAAGATCCATATATAACAACTTAAACTAGAATATATCCTGTCTCACAAGATCCATATATAACAACTTAAACTGGAATATATCCTGTGTCTCATACGACATGTAAAAACAACATAAACTGGAATATATCCTGTGTCTCATAAGACTTGTAAAAACAACTTAAATGGAATATATCCTGTGTCTCATAAGACATGTAAAAACAACTTAAAATGGAATATATCCTGATTCTCACGTGATCTGTATATAACGAATGAAGTTGACCTGTATATAACTTAAATCGGAATATATCCTGCGTCTCACAAGGTCCATATATCACAACTAAAACTGGAATATATCCTGTGTCTCACAAGGTCCATATATCACAATTTAAACTGGAATATATCCTGTGTCTCAAAAGATCCATATATAACAACTTAAACTGGAATATTTTCTGTCTCTTACAAGATAAGTATATAATAACTTAAACTGGAATATATACTACATCTAATAAGAATACTTCAAGTTGTGTTTCATAGATGAAATTAGGAAATATAATGATAATTTTGAGAACATTTATGGCAGATGTAATGTCATAAACCAAGCTTTACCAGTGACAAGTAAAGGCTGCTTGTAACTGGTAACACAAATATTGGTCCTCGTAAAACCAGCGTTCACATTCTGAAATTTTTGACAGATTAAATTCCCATTCTAACATGTGTGGTAACAGTTTATAAAGAAATATCCCTTATTATGGAAGAGTTATAAAAAAGTGTGTGCAGACTGTCAAAAATTACATCCACTGCTTTGACTGATAGAATGCCTGTTTTTGGGCGTGAGATCATTCATGTGGCTGACACTTACCTAATAGTCAAACAAGAGTCAAGAAATCTGAGTTAACAGGATACCTGTCAAATATTCTTCAAACTCTGTTGACTGGTTATAAAAACATGTCTGAAGGTTTCTCAAATTTTTTGTACAAGTCCTTTCTTCATATTTGTATAGGATGAAATACAAAATAAACCCATTTACTTTGGTAGCAATCAGCCTATAAACTTACATAGATTAATGATTTGCTCATGGCCGGGCTATAGATGCATGGAATTACACTAACTTTTCAAGCTTCATGAATATGTCATTTTCAGGTGGGAATCTCAAAGACCAAGACACAATCTAGGCATAAATAATAATTTAATTTACACAAAAGTTGAAAAAAGGCATGAAACACTGTGTTCAAGTTGTTTTACATAACTCACTGAACAAAAGAAAGACACAAGAGATGATAACTAATAATTCTGAAAACAAAAGTATTCTATGACTTGAATAGGCGCATGACTAACAAAAAATTTTAAGTCAACTATCTGCATATCTAGGTGATTTCACATGCAGTGGGTGGATTTTATGCCTGAATCATCCCTGGTGTTCACCCAGGATGGCAGATTAGTATCGTTTGTATGAATTGGAAAGACCATCATGCAAGAATGCACTTTGTTGGATCATTTAAAGATTTTTAATTTTTTTTTGTAATGGTAGTCATGTCTAATGGCAGATCAGCATCTGTATGAACTTAGAAGAAGTAATTTAAACAGTTTTCTAATTTTATTAATGGCAGTCATATTTCATAGCAGATTAATATCCTCATATAAACTTGAAGGACCTTTACATTTAAAAGGATATACTCTGTCAAATGTGGTCTAATTCTGTTGAGCTGTTTTTAAGAAATCCTTTCAAAATTTGTGTATTTTTAGTCATGGTGGCCATATATGATAACAGAGCAGCATGATTTGTGCAAATCTGGAAGTCTTATAGGCCAAAATACTTTCTATTAAATTTTGTCAAATTCTGTTGAGCAGTTTATGAGAAGATGTCATTTCAATGTTTTTATATCTGCAATTACAATTTTCATATCTGGTGGGGGTGGCTTTGTTTACACAAATTTTAAAGTCCTTCAAGCCAGGATGCAATTTGTCAAATCAAGTAAATTCTCTGAGTTCTTTTCATTCAAGAATGTTGTTTAAATGTTGTTCCTATTTGTATTAACTCATTAACCCCTGGAGGTTTTTGTCGTTTTCGCCTGAAATGCGAGTAGGAAACCCATTTTGGGGGTTATTTCTGAATGCATCCTAATACATCGACCTCCAAGACATTTTAGGTTAACCTAATGCCTAGTTGTGTTGAAAACATCGTTTTTCATTGGCTATTTCACCTGAGCATGAGCAGAAGGGTAAAAGCTGGACTTCACTTTTTTTTTTTTTTGCTTAATGGACCCATCATTTTTGTGTCGAGACCACTCTTTATTCTAAATGCCCATCTTATCCTACTTTTTGCAAAGGTTCACCTGTCTGTGTGCAGTTCAGACCGGTCTGTCTTAGATCTGAGGCCAAAAAGTCTAAAATCCGGACACAAATCGGATTCCGACCTCGGGCGAATTTCAGCTGGAAAAAACTCGGGTCCAAAAAGTTAGGATTTCCCTCTGTATTTTGTAGTACAACTAGAACATCCATATTATTTGGTATCATCGTAAAGCTACATCTGTCTATCTTTCTATAATATCACCCACTTTATTGTGTCGTACATGACCTTGACGCTACAGAGCTCAGAAGTAGGCTACCACCTCCTGCCACATAAACGCGGCGCCAGGGGTTAATGAGTTAATAATGGCTAAATCTGAAATGCAATAAGTATCATTTGTACAAATCTGAAAGGCCTTAATGTCAGCATGATCTCTGGCAAATGTGGTTGCATTGGTCATATGACTAAGCAAATTTAGAAATGTAAATAACATAACAAACTCTGGATGAAGGACTATACAATGGCTCACCTAGCCTTTTGAACCAAAAATGAAATACATATATGCACATGGATATATCCAAATGTCTTGCTAATTATGCTGACCTCCTCAATTCTGCCTCTGTGATTTCACTTGACACACTGTGCATATAAAATATGCTGCAAAATCATTTCTCAGATGTTGGAATTGGGTACAGCAATTGACATAACTGGTTTTTCCTGTCCCAAACAATTCTTAGTGTACAGGTTCAATTATCAAGCAAAGTTACCTTCTATCTTTCTTCTTCTTTCTCTTTTTCTCCTTTGCTTTTAATGCCTCTTTTTCTTCCTCTGCAGTTACAAATAAGAAAGTTGTATTATAATGTACAAATACTGTAATGAACTATACAAGTCATTACTCATTTAATTATTTTCAACACAAAAAAATAAGTGCTATAAAACTTGGGACACAAAATCTTTGTGACACTCAAATAACTTTTTCCTCATCTTGCTGATCAGCATATTTTATCAACTACAACAATTTATTGGCTGTTATGGGACTACATCGATTGCTGAACAGATGAGATTGTTATAAATTAGGTTGATATACACTGTCTGAGAAATCATTAAAGATATTTAATTTTCGCCTGTTTTCTTCTTTCATCTATTTCAAATATGCGTAATTTCACTGTACACTGACAGCATTTAGCAATGGTGTAGCAAAGGAACAATAACTCCTCCCTTTTATGCACTAGACCAATTTACCATTGTCACTTTACGCATAGTTATTTTAAAATTGTTGCCAGTCACAAGTAATTACTAAGTTTTCTTCCACAGGCATTTAAGTACCTAACTCATTGTTTCTGACAGTATTCCTCCTTTTCATTAACTGTTTTTAAAAAGACAGCTAAATACCTGTTGAAGAAAAAAAAGTTTGCAAAGAACTTAAAAGATGAACTGCCACTGATTATTTTCCTTTGTGAATCATGAGGTATTCATGACAAGTGTATCTTCAGAGCTCTCTGAAGTTTGCATCCCTACTTCCAGGACCTTGAGTGTTTCTTCTTGAACTCCCAATTTGCAAATTGCAAATATTTCCTTACCAAGAACTTTGATCGTGCAAACTTTAATATATACTGGGTATGCTGGCCAAGTTTAACAATGAAACATAGTGTCACATGGACTTCATAGTTGCTGTTGCAAGGAGTTTAACTCTGGACTTAGTCCTGCAAGGGGCTTCAAACTTAAACAGTAAAAGCTTTACATTTCTGTATTCCCTTATCTGTTGTAAATACGTACTAATTAACACTCTGACCTCTATTTGTTTGAAGTAGTACAGGAAGAATAATTGTCAAGGAATAGTGGTCATTTTTGTAGAAAATGTAGAATAGTATTCTCTAGTCAAATGACTGCATGACAATTACACCACAAAGCCATGGACAAAGTGTTGGTTGCTTTCTTGTTTTGGTTTTGTTTTTTTTTGTTTTTTTATAAATCGTTCTTCCATAATTTGAAAAACCTGTATTAGCGAGATTAACTTTGATTATTAGCAATTACAGAAATTATCTGATTTATAAATTCAGATGAGAATGTTTTCTTTCCTTTAAGCAAAAACTGTACACAGAATGCATTAAAGATAACCAGAGAAGGCTTGCTGGCTTTACTGTTCCTAGTTCAATAATAATATTAACACTATTCAGCTTTTTATTCAGCTGACTTTCTTTCAAAAGTAAGCTAAGTGACTGACCACTGACACATTTGAAATGAATATTCACAAGTAGAAACTTTGAACATTTTTATTTCTATCAAGATAGATGCAGTAATAAGACAATTTTTTCTCAAGAAACATCATATATTGTCAAATTATTAAATTAAACTCATTTATTTTGGCACAAAACTTTGCATTTCTTCGAGAAATTGGTGAAATTATTGTAAAATCTAGTGAGCCACACTATGATCATATTATTTTGGAACTCATACATGATTTCTTCCCCAAAATGATAGCTAACTTCTTACAAGTCAGTTTTCATAATTTGGAAAAAAATTTTTTTCATGAATGAACAAATGTATGAATTTTCAGAAGCCATGTGACAATCATGCTGTATCTGAATTTGTGCTATAAAGAAGCATGCTATAGTGGGGTTTGACTGTATATACTGCAGTATCATTTATTTTCATGGATACTTAAATTCGTAGGGGCCCCGAGTGGCCGAGTGGTCTAAAGCGCTCTCCGTTACAGATCACTGCCATCTCACCTCTGTCTGCGTGGTTCGAGTCTAGGATTCGGCAAATGTGGATATGTGAGAAAGCTTGCCAGTAACTTCTCGTGGGTCGGTGGTTCTTTCCGGGGATTTCCCGGTTTCTTCCTCCACCGTTAATACTGGCTGCCATGTATAGCCTATCGTGTGCTGAAAAATGGCGTTAAGCCCCACAACAACAACAACAACAACAACTTAAATTCGTCGTTTTGCCTGTCAAAGTGTGTATATTTGTAGGCATTTTATTTCATTGACATTTCAAATAAAGAATAAACAAAATAAAACTTTGAGGACAACCAACAATGGTCACTTCAATAGTTAAAACAGTACTACCACATATATGAGCACAAGTCAATCATCTGTCAAGATAAATCACTTGCGCACAACATCAGAGGGAGTCGATTCAGCCAACAATAACGTGTGTGATCTCTTCCTTACATTGTCTATAAAGCAGCACCATCAATTACTTTATGATGACCAAGGTGTTAACACAGTGGCTTAAGAGTTGTAAAAATCAACTTAGATCCTCACTGGTTTGGATAATGTTATCATCGAATGAACCAAACATGTGACCAGCTGCCCCTTGCTCGATGCAATCAACAAGCAGTGTCAACATTTCATGTGTTCAGAGCCCATTAAAGTGTGAAGATCCTAAATAAATTGAAAAACAATGAATCACTATTCTGTTTGAGCCTGATGCATGTACAAACCAACTTCGACTGGTAAACTTTATTTAAAACATCAAAAATAAAGCAGATTAATGTTATCATTTATAAGTTTTCTACCTGAAGTAATGGTGAGCATATTAAGATCTGCATCAGTTATACAAATCTGAGGGCCTCTGTCAGGACATCTTCTGTCAAATTCAGTCAAATTCTACCAAGTGGTTTTTGAGAAGTCATTAAAGGTTGTCAGTTTTTAGTAGCAGTTGCCATATATAATACCAAATCAGCATCACTAACACAAACTTGAAGGGTCTTTGTACCAGGTTACTTTCTGTCAAGTTTGGTCAAGTTCTATTCAGTGCTTTTGGTTAAGATGTCATTTAGACATTTTTCTATTTTTAGTAACAGTGGCTTTTTTGAGTATTATTAACACTGGCAATATATGAAAGCAGACTGTCATCATTGATATGAACTTCAAAGGGCTTTTTCAAATTTTATCAATTTCTGTTTATCAGTTTGTGAGAAGTCATTTAAAGGTTCTTTTGCTAATTTTAGAAATGGTGACCATATCTGACAGCACATTGGTATAATTTGTAAAAATCTTAAAACTTTTCATGCTAAGATGCTAAGTGCCAAAATTGGGTCAAAACTGGTCAAATGTTTATTTTAAAATGCCAGTCGTTGACAGATACATGATGCATAACACGCGAGGCATAATGCACACAGGGCCAGGTGAGCTTAATATTGAGCAAAGTGATGTACTCACACACTTAAAAACAGCAACAGCAACAACAAAAATGACAACAATAAAACCCCACGAAGAATAATTAGTACCAGCAGCAATGAGTATATTGCAAAGGGCCTAACACCTTACAATTTGCTTGGCAGGGCCTTAAACAGATGAACTTCTGCTGGAAATTGAAAGTTTATAGAAGATGGAAGTTCAGTGACAATAACTCAATGAAATGATGCTGTGGAATGCTGAAAATCCAAATTATTCAAGATCTCATCGATATAGAGATGCATGACAGCTTTGAATGAATTGCAATATTTCTTAGTAAAGTATTGCTTCTGAAAGCAAAGTAAAGAGAATGGGCAATCGAGGGACATAACTCTCTAAACAATAATATAGAATACTTGAAATTGAACTCATTCAAGGTATCATCAATATAATGCTGCATGCCAAATGAAATGCAACAAAGCTTCATGAAGTTGTCATGTGGAAACCAGTATCAAGAGGATAGACAATGCAGAGTCAAAACTTGCAGAAATGAGGCTAACCATTAAAAGACACATGTAGGTCTAAGAGGCAGTACTGATACAAAATTGCATCAGAATATTTTAAGTGGTTCTTGGGCTATCCTGGTTACAGATGGAGTTATTAAGTATCAAGGGCCATAACTCTATCCGAAACAGAGCTGACAAGACAAAGCTCATAAATGGTACATCTGCATCATGACACAATGTAACACTAAACTGCATCAGATATGTTGACTGGTTCCTCAGTTGTTGCTAGGTTCTGTGGTAGTGATGTAATGTTAATGGAAAAGATGAAACCTTTAAAAGACACATCTACATGTAATACGCAGTTCACACTTATCAAGTGGCATCCAGTTATGTGAAAAGGTTATATAGCTCTTCTGTCTGAAACCAATATCCCATGTGAAGATACGAAGTTAACTGCCACGGGCTGTAACTCTATCCAATATGGAGTGGAGGAGACATTAGGTCATATTAAGTACAACATTTCATTTCAACCAATGAGGGTTCAAAAGTAAATGAAGCAGAAACAAAACAAATGATACACACAAACTTACAAGTTAAACATCAGAAACAAAGCTTATGACACATGCAAACTTCTGAATCAAAGAAGAATCATAGCTCATTCAAATATTTAAATCAAATCTGTAGATCTTTTCAACATTCAGCCTCATTTAAATTTGGTTTCAATTCAATGTCCTTAAAAGTTACACAGTTAAACTTAAAACAATATTAATTTTGATGGATACAACAAGTGACAGACATGGGTAACTCATCAAGCCTTTCCATACAAAGGTGGGAGGGAGGGGAAATAAATCAACAATGCACATTTGAGGTAGAGACATTTCATAAAATCTTTAAACACATAAATGCAAGCTAGCAAAACAGTTCCATACTTTGCTTTAGCTGCATGAGTGGAGAGATGAATTCCTCTTCGCTTGTTTCTGAACTTGTGCTGCTAACATCTAGAACTATGTCCTTGTTAGGGTCAGCTTTGATGAAGTTTCTGCACTGGTAGGTAAGATGCCCAGCTAAAAAGGTGAAAAAAGCATTCATTGCCTTACTTTCCAAATCTGACTCTTAATCTTCATTATGGAACTCATGTGTCAACTGTCCACATATTTATAAACAGACATAACTATACTGCCATATCTGGGAATTCACAGTGGATCAATTCATTTAATATAGTGATTTATGTTCTGAGTAGAACATGTAAATAACCTAGCTTATGATAAAAGACAAAATAATGTGAAACCAATAGATAAAAGATGTACAAGGGAAAACAAAAATTTTTCTTCATCTTATATACAAAAACTGAAATTTGTTGAAAAATTAACAGAAAGAACATACCAATTTTGTCCTTAAAGCCTTGGATGCGGATACAGAATTTTTCACTATGTTAGGGTTCACTGTACTGAACATAGATGAAAATATAACAAATATAACTACATGATATTTAGTGTTCAAATAAGTTATTACACATTTAACACATGCAGCCACCAGATTTTTCACCAAAACCAACATCAATACCCCTATTCACGTTGGTAAACTACCATGAATACCATATATAAAAACTGTCAGAAAGAGGTGCTTTTTGCCGAGAGTCCAATGACAGACTAACATGGCCTGACAGAAAAATTCATCCAAGTTTCTGCAATGAATTAATGAAAGTGTCAATATTGCTAATTGCCACCATAAAAGCAATGTCCTTCTTTTTACTTTATTCAGTAACTGCTGTCATGATGTCTTGTATTTTCTACAGATAATTTTGAACATGAGAATTCCATTTAAAATGTGCTATTATTGGCACACATGATTGAATTACAACAGAAATGATAATACAATTGTCCATCATTATACAATGCAACTCTCATAAAATTAAGTGATAATCAAAATGTAGGCACAAAGTCTGTTGTAAAACAAGATTACAAGGTTGAAATAACCACTCAATGCACATCCAAATGCAGAAATAAACCAAAATAAGATTTTATGCACTTAAGTCAGTTGGATACAATCTCTGTTTCTACAGTATCTCCACCCCGACAATGTTCACTGTATGAAACTGGACATGAAATGTGTTAATGGAAATAAAAGTCTGTACATGAAATGTGTTAGTGAAAATAAAAATTTCATTATTTTATATGTGGCCTCCTTCAATAGTATTATAATGAAACAACAATGTATTGACATTAATAATAATAATTAAAAAAAGGTTAAGGACATTTTTACCTACCATAGCCACACTTTTTACAAGCTGGTTTCAAGCCATCATTTGTCTTGTTGGTAAACTTTGAAATAAGGCCTGTAAAATAGAAAAAGCTTTATTGTAATTTTGTGTCACCAATACACTTTTCATAGAAACTTTCAACTTGCTGACTTACAATGTACTATGTACAAGCCACTAAAAATATGCCATACTGTTATTAAGTCTTACTGAACCCAAAAAAATAAAATTATTTGCAGCTCAGTAATCAAGGCTCACATGTACACTGTACAATATGAAAGTAAAATCAGTTGCGAAAGTCAACCATGAAACTGATTCTGCAAACATCACAGGAATTTGGGGGGTGGGTGGCACATATTAAAAAAGCACAAAGTCTTGAACATACAGAAAGTCAATTTATTCTTAAAGATGATTGTTCACAAAACATATCTGTATAAATAACTGTAGGAAATATGCACATTTCAGATTGAAATAACATGAGGTAATGAATTTGCAAAAGTGACCAAAGACCAATACTAAACATAGCTGATGGTACATGTGTCTGAATGCTTCCTGTCAATTTATTTCAAAAGATATCATAAACATGAGTCATTTTTTAATTCTGCCACACAAATTATGCAGAAAACATTCCATTTTCATATATTCAGAAAGTCGGAAAAAATCATCCTCTGTTGCTATTAACAGTATTAAATGTAGAGTAGAATGCATACTGGAAATTTGAAATGCTACAACTATCCAGGGCTTCTGTTAATGCACATAAAAGTTTTAAAAAAATGCATTAAAACCCCATCTTAAGAGTCCTGTGTGATGCACTAAAAATTCAGTTTTAATTAAAAGTGTTAAAATAAATCACAATCTGGTACAAATGAACCAGTTGTTTAGCTAACAAACAGAGTAATTTCACCTGCATGTGATCTGGAGGTCAAGCTAGACTTGAATTTTAGGGAGAAGTGACTTTTCCTTTTGGAAAGAACAGGGAGAAGTGAGAGCACAACAGGGAGAAGTGGATGTGAAACAAGAAACTCAGCATACATAAATAATGTGTGTTCTCTTATTTGAATTATGCCCTCTATTTCCAGTATTCACATTTGCATTTAACATTAGATTTAAACAATACTTTATTTTCAAGAAGAATGTTTTCTGAGTTATTTTGGCCATATGACTTTAAAAGAAAATAACAAACTATATTGCAATGAATTTTAACTGAGTAACCAGATTATATTATGGTAATTGCAAGTAAGTAAAAATGCTTAATTAACTACCCTTAATCAATTTTTTGTTTATACTTTCTAAATGTTCACAATAATGGCACTTTGAAAGATTTCTAAATGCATTTGAAACAACCCCTGCACCATGTACAAGAGGGCAAATGCACACTTCAGATCATACTGTTCATCCTAACTTCTTTGTTGCAGATAAAACATTACCGTAACTATTCATACATAACAGACTACATGCATAAAATAATAGACATGGCTCCTTTTTAGTTGGGATATGAATTAACCCTTCTTTTCAACCGAATCCACACAGGCATGTGAGTGCATCTATTTTTAAAAGGAGGGGTTTTCGTAATGTTACCACTCCCTTTATATAGCTTCATCACAACAGTCCACTGATAGGATGACAAATTTATGGTTTTATTATTTGTCTACATACTTTTAGTAATTTTAGGCATTGGTTAAATAGTATCTGCTTCACTGCTTTTTCTGAATTTTCACAAATAAGAGACAAGTTAGAAAACAACTTTGACCTTACAGCGCTTCTTGCAAATTCCACAACACAGCTGTGTCCCATATGTTTGTGACCTACATAATTGTATTTTGCAGTTAAATCTTAAATAACATAATACCTAGGCTTTGCTTTCTATGAATTGTATATCTTTCTGAATCTATCTGCCTGATGATTTACGCAAACAGGCAATCTAATAAATGGTACTTCCCAATCAACAGTGATGTCTGCCATTATTTTCCCGTTACAGGTTCAGTTACAGTTTCAAACTAATTTTATGACAAAGTAGTATACCAGACGCAGTTCAAATATCCAGATCACCAATTCTGATCTAAAAAAACAAATTGCTATTTACATACTGTTGTTAAATTGTTGAAACACAAGTTTGTATGTTTTTATCCTCAAAGGATAACATGCAGAAATCGGGCACTGATAGTTGCTAACTTGCTCAGGAATGGGTTAATGGTCAATCAGCTATCAGAACACATGTCTGTGAATGTGCATGAGTCAGCATAATTGATATTACAACTTGGCCTAGCTATTGATGGCTTGATGAATACATTTCGCTACAATAAAACACCAGAACTAATCTGGCTAAAGCGAGGGGGCATATAAAAAAGTATGGTTAATGTACCTCTAAAAAAAATCACAGGGCAAAGTTGTTTCCACTTTCCTAACAGAAGAAGGCAAAGTTTAAATCTTGTAGGCGACTTAGTCGTCCACTTTGCCTGGTAGCATGACCCCTGTATGATCATATTCTTCTTTTAATTCCATATACACCTCTCCCTCAATAACTCGCGCACAACGGGGTCCACAAACATAGACCACACTATAAGCGAGGGCATGAGTTACCGAGGGACCTCCAAAACTCGAAAAAAATCCGCTTAAGCTATACTACGCGTAAACTGGGGGGGGGTAAGGAACTGGGCTGTTTAATGACTGAATCCTTGTTTTATAGTCACGTTGATAATAATTGTTAATAATGCGCGTTCTCTAATGAAGTTGTTCATTATTTTGTATAAATAACATTGATTTTCAAAATGTCCAACATGTGAAAGATCGTTCCAACTGGTTTCAACAATCTTTGCTCACAATTATGAATGAGTTGGTTAAATTAAGGTAGTTTATGTTACATACACAATGACATTTATAACCGTGTTCAATTGATCAAATGAAGTGAATTCACCCCACATATGACCAGGGCCGCTAGATTTTAAGCAGGATGGATTTGTGTGCCTTTTAACTTCAAGTTCAATAAATAGGGATCAATTTTTTGGGAGTATTTTCTGGTTTAAAAAAAATGGGATCCATGCCTGACCCCATGTTATAAGTGGGTTCGCGAGTTATCAGGGTGCTAGTTATCGAGGGAGTGGTGTATAATGATGAAAGAAACACTTGATAAATGCTAAGTACTGCAAGTACCAGTATGTATTGACGATGAGGAAGCAACCTTAACACCTGTCTCAGCACAATTATATATGCTTGAGCATTGGTTAATTAACAGGGAAGCTCATTTCTAAATATAAACCATGCTGAATGGTACCAGCTTATGAAAAGGAGACTATGGTACATTTTGGTTCGAAAAATAAAACTATTTGAATTTACTTCATTTAACAGTACAATTATGGAGAATCATTACATAAAACATGTTGAAATTATTTTTGTTTTGCCCAACATATCTCTCCCTTTGAATTTATATTCTTCCAAGAGTTGCTCATAGAATGGGGAAATCCTGCAATCACAGACCCTGGTGGATATAAGTCGTTATCCACCGATTTTTCTCTGACATGACTGGTGGTTGACCAGTCATGTCTGAAAAAATTGGAGAATAACTCTTTGGTTTACCTTGGGTATGCAACACTGCATGTGGGTTTCCCCAAGTGGGAAATTGCTGAGAAAAACAGGTAAATTCACTAATCTGAAGAATGGTCAGTAGAATACTACATTGTTACTAATATTATTTTTGCTCTCACATTTCAATGTTGCCTTAAATAAGGTTGAAATTGACTCTCTCTTTAAGGACATTTGTGCTCAATAGATTATACTTAAAACACACACATATATTATTTATGATCAAAACAAATAAATAAAGCAAAGTCCACTATAACATAGAACTATCACACTAAGTCTTGATTCCCTGAATGAGTCTCTCTCTTTCTCTTGTCCTACATGCAAGACTTTGACGCTGATATTTATGTTTTGGGCGCCTGGGTCTCACTGCCTAACTAATGGCGATGTGTAGCATGTTTTGATATCGACTAACATTGTAATAAAGTCAAATTTTCAGGAATATCTCACACAACTGGCAACTAATAACGACGCTTTTCTACAAAGTAAAGTCATAATGTTTTAGTCAGACTTTACTTACTCTGATGTCTTTTCTCTAATAAATTCAAATTCTCACAAAAGAAATGGATCTGTTTTCAAGTTTCGTTGGCCTAAATTTCAGTTGGCTGGAAAGCCATGAAAGCCGGGAATGCTGAAATTAGGTCAAGTTGAAATAATATTCTTTAACAAAACGAATAAAAATATATTATGCCTATTGGAACTATAAGCAACACTTCGTTTCATTCAAGAAACATATCCCCCACATGAACCTACTTGTTCATACTTTGGCATACCTCGACTACCATAGCATTTCAACAAATTCAAATATATGTCAACGGAACATGAAAATGCGCCCATTTGCTAATGTCAGATTTTGATTCCACCAGGATAAAAACAGCACAGTAAGTATATTAATCGCATATCAATTTGTGGAAGAATGTTGATATGGGCTGCCAAGTGTGAGATATTCTTGAAACTTTGACTACTCGTTCCGATGTCAGTCGACATCGGAACACGCTATACAAGGCCGTTATTTAGGTAGTAAGATGTAGCACAAAGACATAAACAACATGTGATACGTCTTATATTGTAGGACTATCTCTCTCTCGTACAATGCAAGTTGTGTCACAAGTTACTTATGTTTTGGTAGCACTAAAACACAAATATTGTGATATGCCTTATGCTGTAGGACTCTCTCTCTCTCTGCCACAAACAACGTAAGACATATCACATTTTTTTTTGGTAGCACTAAAACAAAAATGCCATGTGTCTAGCGATAACAACTAGGGGGCGCTTCAGTCGGGCCGAATGCCACCATTTTACTATTTTTGTACAGAGAGGGTACCCCTCGTTATGGGGCTCCGATTTTTTTGACTTTGATTGGATAATTTCATGAATAGCTGGAAAATATGATGTCATAACCTGCGCAAAGGAAACCGTTTGACTTTTGTTTGAAACTATACGTTATTGGTAAGAATTTGATACGACTCAGAGAAAAATTTTCCTGAAAAACCCACAAAATGTGGATCAGGGAGGGTTTCATGCGGTAGAGGTTTGATTTATATGTCTAAATGTGGAATGAGTCAAGAACTTAACGGTACTTATCTTCATTTTGGGGGAATACAAATGTTTTATAACATCCCCCGGTCTTATCTTTAACTGGAAATGGGTGTCAGTTCTCTCCCTTGAATAGCAGGTAGCGTAGCAACCACAGAAGTCTGATGTTTTATCAATAAAGTACTACAAAATCTGTGACAACAAGAAATCACCTTATCAATACAATAAATATACATATATTTATAGTACATATAAGGTAATTTATTGTAAGGTACTATACTGTGAAAACATCAGATTCCTTTGCTAGCACTATATACTCACTGATTATAAGTATTTTTGCTACCGCTATCCATAATCAAGCGGTTTGTTTTTATTATTACTGCTACAAAATAGTATCAAACCTGCTTGATACCTTTGGATATGAAATTAATGTAGTAGTAAAGATTAATACAAAATTTGTGCTTGTGTCTTCACAGATGAGATGTGATTGTTTTCTGTTAGAGGAATAAGACCCTTCCCCCGTAATAATAAAAAAAAAAAAACTTAAGTTCTGATGGCTACTCACAGCTCAGGTTGTTGTAGCATCCGTACCCCCTGCATCATCCATACCCCCTGCATTGACATCTTCATTTGTCTGTGATTTTATCATTATTTTATACTGTTTAAGAAATAAGTTCATATTATGACAAAAAATACCTACACAATCCAACTGTGCAATAAAGCAATAACAAAATAAAAAAAAAAATAAAAATAAAAAGTATATACAATGCTGCATTTAACTTTTCATAGGAAATATTGAGAAAAAAAATATTTTATGTAAACCTGCATTCATAAAAACAATATTTTTAGATGAATTGGTCAAAAAATATTCTCATACAGGTAGGCATTTATAAGGAATAAATACCTGGATTGTTACATTGTCGTTATAGATTTTTTTTATTAAAGTAAGGAGGTGGATGTTACCAATCCCTTTTGTTTTTCACTTTCACATGAATAAAACGCGAATAAAGACAAGCTTTTCACATAATTTGGCTTTTAGATTGGACACACACTCATCATTGTAAATTCTGAGTAATTAAAGCTGCAAATTCTGTATTAGCCGAGGCACATTTCCCTAAAATTTCCTTTTATATACCACGTACATTTGTAAATTATACTTCAAGAACAGTCTAGTTATATTCTCTAGTGACTATTTCATTAATTAACCCCAAAAAGCATTCCATTACTGGATTTGTATTCAGTATATACATTGTACAAAAAATGCTCTTTGGAGAATTTTTTTGTTGCAGGTAATAAAATATGTTGTTTGCTCTTGCTATGAGCAAAAACCATGAAAAGGATTAATTTTATTTCCTAATTTATTATTTCTGATGCTCTGACTTCTCAAAAATACCATATTTATTAACCTGAGATGAATACGTCTTACTTTGTAGTAGAGGTCCTAGTGACTCCTTAAAATTTCACAATAACGGAAGCCGTGACCATCTCTTACAAACAAAAGTTAAATTTATATGTACCATGCACGTCGCTCTGCATTTTCATCAAAATACGAGCGAAAATACTGATCAAGAAACCAAACTTCTCAGATGTCCAGTGATTGTTTCTAGAAACGTCGGTAGCCTGTCATGAGTAGCGTCCTCTTTGTTTCAAGTCAAAACCAATTGATAGATAATTGCCTCGACTTTCCCAATCATCTTGGCTCTTAAAATAAGCAAATAATAAAGTAAATTGTATCACTACCTTAAAATAAGATTTTTCAAAGTGACTGAGGTAGCATTGTTATTTTTGGGATAACAATGTTTTATCCATTAATTTGGACTTATAGAAGATGTCTGCGCCCATAAGTACAAAACTTCATTAATGAGCACCTTGAAACACGTGTGCTCGACGCGAACTTAATGTTGAAAAAAAAAAAAAAAAGCAAACACTGAGGGAAAAATATAACGAGTGACAAAATTACCTCAAATTACCCCCATGACCCGTATGACCCTGTCTATCATACTATCCTGGGCTACCCTGTTTTGACGCACTTAAGCACTTAGCCCGGAACGCTGTATTATCGAAATACTTAATATTCTTATCGGTACATATTAAAACTCTTTTGCTATTGCTGCTTACTTGTAATTTATAAAGATTCAGTGACTTTCCCTCTTTCTATTCCAATAAAAACTCTTTGTCAATCGAAGCTCGTAAATGTAAATAAAACAACATACGGTGGCTGACCCAGATTAACGTTCCATGGGGGAACAACTCTATATTATCGCGGTATTTGCCTAACTTACGTATGTTAGCACGCAGGTATTATGATAAACATAAAGTACAACTTGCCTATGAGAAGAAATGTCCACGCGTGTACTGGCAAAATATTTCCACAATAAACGAAAGGATCCAAAGATAAAATGGAACACACGAATGTAATTAAGTGTAAATCCATGAATAACAACAGTACAAATTAAAAGCAATTATTATTTAACTTTATATTAATTTTAAATGCAATGTGGGCAAAGACATGTAAATATATAATAACTATTATTAATATTATTATTGAAATATTAATGATTTCAAGAAAGTTTAACTGATATTATATTCTTATTTATGTACAGTAAGTTTGATCATCAGCAACATTTTGTAAATTTTGGTCCATATTGGCTACCATGCAATGAAATTGTAAGCTTAACCTTGTAAGGACATGTATGTCACCATCAGTATATGACCTATGATCATCAAACATCAGACGATACACTGAATATATTTCGTAATCAAAGCCAAAACAGGTATAGAAAGTTCGACTTGAGTGTTTTATGTGATGATCAGCGTAATTGCTTGCACTTTACAAAATAGTGATGTTCATTCTTTTTCATTGTAAACTTACAAGAATGTTGACATTTTAGAGGAAATTAATGTGCTAGAAGAAATTTGGCTACATCTAGATTGCTAGATGGCGCGTGTTCAAAATTAATCTGAAAATCCTGTTTGCCACGATAATATAGAGCCCGCGATAATACAGCGTTGGAGTATACCTTCACCGTTTCAGAAATATACTTCTTTCATAGTGATATCTCTCTTTACTTTGGAAACATAAGTTATTTTAGCAAAGTATGGGTAAGAAAGGACAATGATACATTCCCATGTACTCTTTTTCGCGAACTTTCATCCATACTTGTCATAAAGACCGTGTAGTACGTCACCCATTTTGAGGCACCTCACAGCAGTCTATTTTTCTTTTCCTGTGACACTACTGTACACATGCACGGGAGAAAATAATATATTGCAGAGCAACATCAACAGAACAGAACATAGCAAACGTGAGTTTATAGAGAAAATGACATTAAGAGAAATTATTTAGAATTCCCAAAGGTTTTCTTATATTTTATCATAATCTTCATTTTGGAATAGATTTTATCTCAAAAACAAAAATAATCCAATTGGGGTAAAATCATATTTATATCATGATAAAAATGTTTACTTATGATTTGAAAAAAATTAAATTTAGTGTAAAATTGTTTTCAGATACTTAATTGGTATTGTTACTGTACAGAACCTCAATCTTCGAATGTACTATTTTTAAAACTAACTGTTTTGCATCCTTCACAACTTATGTCTCAAAAAGTGCAAATAATCAGAGACAGAAGACAAAATGTTATAAGAGATGGTTTTATTTTCATTTATTTTAGCTCTTACAATTATCAGACCAATCTAGAAATAATAAATTTGGTCAAAATAAGCTAAATATCGAGATTCTCTTTAAGGCTGATTGAAAATTTTCTGTGTAGGTAAAATTTCTTATTTATCAGAAAGAAAAGCAGGCTAATTGAAAATTTTCTGTGTAGGTAAAATTTCTTATTTATCAGAAAGAAAAGCTTGGTACAATCTTTTTAGTAAGAAATATTAAACAGGATGCTGATTCAGTTATGTAATAACAAAAGAAGCACCTCAGAATATCGCCAAGGGCAGATCCATATAAAACTTTACAAGAATGTACACTGTTCTAAACTGTGTTACTCATGCAGTTTATCAGATGTGAGGGTGTCAGGTCAGAAAGGACCGAGACGGAAAAGGCCAGGGTTAAAAAGGGCTGTCTAGAAAGGGATCAAGAAGGACCATGACAGAAAAGGCCAGGGTTAAACAGGACTGCTTTTAAAGATTCAGTAATAATAATAATAAGAATAAGAATATTATTATTATTATTATTTTACAATTTCATAATTTTTACGGCCTTGTTTTTAAAAAAAGTCTGTAATCACTTTTCTTTTTTTTTTGAACTGCAACCTGCAGTTTATACTGAGTGTTTTAAAAGCCATACCAGCAGTAGGTAGTCAAAGCCATTTGCCCTTCCTTTTTCCAATGCTTCCTTAGCCTGTTTTCTTTCTTGCATTATGATAACTTTTCTGTAATACCTGGATCTATTCACTTCTTAGAGTCACTGACATTTATTTTAAAATTACATATATTGATAAATCATTAAGCAGTAAAACATGAATCACTGGTTGGTGAGGATTAACACCAAGACTCAAGTAAACTACTGACAGCAAACAGCAGACCTGTGCAGATTATATAGATTGCAGTGCTGGTAATTGGAAAGAATAAAAAAGTGATCACATTTTACTGTTCACACTTCCTTTACCTGTTTTGTCTCAGTAATATTTAATATGTCAGGAAACTTAGTTAATCACAGTTGAGGTACAAATGCAAGTCTCTGCAGTCAAACTCTTTCCCATGCCTCTAGTCTCATTAGAACTTGATGTATTCTAAGATTTTAGCAGCTTTTGTAGCGATTACTGAGACACTCCTGACTGAACTACCCCATGCAATTATTGGTAAACTTCATATAGCAGATATCGGTTTGAAACCAGTGTCTCCAGTGCCATTCTTTGTTTAAAAATAGTACTCAACAGCTTTTTTGTGTTCTAATAACAGAAAATCATATTCTAGTAAGCAGCAAAAACATAACACATTTTCTCCACTTGAATCTGTTCTCTTTAATTTGATTTAAATGATGCGGCTGATTCTTATAACCAGTTAACACGATGTCTACTCTATGTGTGTGAGTGTGTATGAGGGTGAGAGAGACTTGTATGAAATATTTGAACATGTCACTACTGTATGACTGCTTATTTATTATCAGTAACTGCAAAAGACAAAATAAACAATGGGTCACAAGTGTAAAATTATGTTTGTCACATTTGTATGAGGATTCCACTGTGTTCATTTTTCTTCTACACTGCTCTTGATATCCTTCTCTTTATTTGCCTTCTTCTGTTGATGGTTCTGTAACCTTTTTCTTAGAAAGTTCCTTTTGTGTCCTTGACTTCAATGTTGTTCTGTTTCAGATTTGTTCATCTCTTATCATCCATTTTCTCATCTACTGTATACTCTGTATCAGTGAAATCTTTTAGATGTAAATTTTACTCACTTTTGAAAAGTGACTTGTACTGAAGGATTGGAATTTGTATGTATGTTCATTGTCTTTGCATGAATCCATTCTTCTTTCCATACTTCCCCGATTAAAAATTTCATGAAGATTTCATTATCCAACTTATGCTTGTTCTGGTTCTTTCTTCTTGCATTTTGCTAAATGACAATCTTCTTGACACATGTTTTCTTGCTTTAAAATATCCTGTATGTTTGGACTTATAACCCATCACTCAAAAATATTGGTGGGTGGTGGGGGCTCTTGCGTCTTTCCCTTTGACTTTCAAGGTTCTTACTTCTGCTTAACAAACATCATATCCATTGAGTCTGTCATTAATGGTTTAGTCAGTTCAATGTTTGGTTTCCTTTTCAGTGTGCATAGATATTTCACAATAAAAATTAAGGATTTGATATTTATGTATTATTTATTTTTAATAGTATACATGATAGTAGTAACTAGTAAAGTATACAGAAATGGGCCTTATTGGCCTTGGCCTTTTTGGACTGGGCCTTTTAAACACTAGTCCATTTTGGCTATGGGCCTTTTTCGTAGAGGTCCGTTTTGACCCTGAACCAGCTGTGAGAAAAGTGGCTAGCACATGTTCAGTAGCAGACTGGATGCTTATTGCTGGAAGCTGATTAGCCCGTCAGAATAGCTGATGTGGATTTTTATGAGGACTTACTGATTGGAGAAAAGAGAATTAATGAAATACAGTTTTTTTCTTGGTATGTATCTTAGTTTTATTTCACAAGTGATAAAATTTGGATTTTTGACAAATGTTTCTATCAGCATAACTTGATCTTGATCAGTGTAAACAAATATTGTGGTTATGACATCAATGAGACTCTCACTGAGAGATACATTCTTCGAGAACTGAGTTTATGATACTGCGTCAAAATAGGGGTAACATCAAATTAGGGTGTAAGACATTATAAAAGAGACAAGGTAAGTAACTTCCAGAAACATCATTCCTCACCTGACCCTTGATCACCTTGTGCTATTTCTGTCTTTGAAGGCACACAACCATAATCTGTGGCTTGTTTTACTCCTGAGATATTTTCCTATTCATCAAGCTATCATTGATTTTTCTGTATTGCACCAAACTGAAGTTACAGGCCCCAAAATGTATGAATTGTGTGAATTCTGCCTGCATGGACAAATTTGTGCTCATATGCAACATGCTCTATTTCCTGAGACATAACGGTGTTTGCGACTCTACAATATATTACTTCAGTAATCTGAGAACACTGGTAGATGCAAAAAAAAGTTCCTACTTACTATTAACTCAACTTTAGGAATCCTTTTCCATAGAAATATTATATATTTGTCATCTGAAGTCCAAACAGATCAAATACACATTACACTCATTTTCTAAACATCCTTTGAGGCACACACATTAATGGCAAAATATGATTGACTCAAACGGTAATACTTAAATAACACATATGCATCTGGTTCATGATGTATCATAGAGTCACAAACACCATATCTCTCAGTTAATAGCACATGTTGAATACGTGTGCAAGTTTGTCCCTGCAGGCAAAATTTGTGCAATTTGTACGTTTCAGATCCCGTAACTTCAGTTTAGTGCAAGTAATTCTTTGAGAAATATTCTTTCATGTTACCTCCCTAAGAGTGAATTGAATTTTACTGTCAGGCTCATGCACATTATTATCAGAGTGGTTTAGAAAATGATTATCAGGGGATTGTATGGGATTCAGAAGACATTTTAAAAAATTATGAATATTTAATAATAAAAAAGAAAATACTGACTCCAAAGAACTTTTACCCTTTCTGAAGTGACAATTTACAGTTCAAGCCTTCTTATGAAAACATGAGAAAGCCATATATGTACAGTATGAAGCTGATGCATTATGTTGGCATGATTAGACTTAGAGGGACAAGAAAATATGCATGCAAAGAAGAAAATGGACTAAGTAATTGACAAATGCAAAGAAGAATATGGACTAATAATTGACACATGAAAAGAAGAATATGTACTAAGTAATTGACACATGAAAAGAAGAATATGGACTAATGATTGATGCATGAAAACTAGAATATGAACTAAGTAATTTACACATGAAAAGAAGAATATGGACTAAGTAATTTACACATGAAAAGAAGAATATGGACTAAGTAATTGATAAATGAAATGAAGAATATGGACTAAGCAGTTGACACATGAAATAAAGAATATGGACCAAATAGTTGATATATGAAAAGAATGTGGACTATGTAATTGACACATGCAGAGAGGAATTTTGACTAAGTAACTGACAAATGAAAAGAACATAGACTAAGTAACTGACACATGAAAAGAAGAATATGGAGTAAGTAATGGACACATGAAAAGAAAAATATGGACTAAGTCATTGACACGTGTAAAGAAGAATGTGGAATAAGTAATTGATAGATAGTCAGAGCCAAGATAACACTGCTTACTCATTAGCATGGAACTTTCTATAAAATTATTTTTCTTGTTAAATTTTACCACTTTACTAGACAGTAATTGTTGTTAAAGAGTGAAAATTGCATTAATATTTAATATATGATAGCAATGTTTTAAGAATTTTAATTAATTTGTAATTTGTACATACTAATAATTTAAAAGCAGATTGGTAGGTGCTGGCACATTACAAGACATATCTTCCAGCTGTTACAATTTTATAATACAGCCTTTTGAAATGACCCTTAGATTATGGACTTGTGGAGCAAGTACAAAAAATAAGAAATATAAATGTTGTGGTCAGATCCAGATATTTTCATGTCCAGGTTTGGTCCAGATTCAGGTTTTTATATTAGATTCAGGTCAGGTCTGGGAACCAGACTTAATTTACAGGGGATTTCAGTTTTAATCTACCCTTGTTTCATGCAAAATGCCTGCATGATCAACCATTTACTTTTACATTAAAGCATTGTCTAGAAATGTCATCCAACAAATGATAGCATGATGAAAGTGAATTAGTCTCTTAAAAAGTCCAAACAATCATCTGTTATGTATATTCTTTATTTTTGTAACTCCTGGTACATGTTTTATTATATCTAATTTTGTAATTTCATGGCTGTAAATTGTACAGATTATTTCTAGTTAGATTTTTCCTACCTGACCTGGGTCTGTTAGAGTGTAAAATTAAATAGGATCTATAAATAGATGCTTATGTATGTGTTGACAAGTACTAATAATAGCTTTAATAACCACATTGAATTAATTTCTCATTGGCTGATAGGGTTTGGAGGGTTCTAGAAGAATTTGGTAAAGAAGAATTCATTAATCTCCCATAGGTTGGGCTCGGTCACATGAATAGGCAAGTTCAAAATAATTTGAATAGTAAGAGCCATATATTGTGAAATATAGTCATAATAGAATGTGTATGTAAGGAGAGAACTGAGCAAGCAGATTCATTCCTACCAGCACTTATTGCAAGAAATTGGGCCACATTATTTCTGGTTGCTAAGTTAAAAAATAAGCAACAGAATAAAGACACAGAAACAATACATTTGCTAGGTAAAACAAACCCAAGTCTGATTTTATTATGGAGAATTTCTGAACCATTCATTTTGAAAGGGTCTATCTCATTGGTGATTTGGACAATCCTATCCCTATTAGAATGTTAAGGGACACGGGAGCTTCTCAGTCTTTTATTGTTCGGTACTTTGCCTTTGAGAAGTCTTCTTCTGCAAGTGTTCTTGTACAGGAAGAAAAGTGCGGTTTTTAAATTCCTGTCCATAATTTTAATTTGTCATCAGACTTGGTTTCTGGACCAGTGACTGTCAGCGCTGTGAATTATTTGCCATTGAGATTGTTCATTTGTTGCTAGGCAATGTCTTAACTGGAATAAGGTTGTGGTTAATGCACTTGTTACTGACAAGCCTTGTTTGGATCAAAAGGTTGATCCTGTTGAAAATGAAATCCCTGATTTATACCCAGCTTGTGCAGTTACTAGAGCTTTGGCTTTTGAGAATGAAGATGATCAAGAAATTATTCCTTTAGCTGACACATGTATTGGTCAGGCTTTTGATGAGGTCACTTTAGCTCCTGTTACTGATCAGCCAAAAGGTAGTGATCATTGTGACCCTCATGTAACTAATTATCTTATTTCTAATCAGGGTGACAAACAACAATCACTTGTCATCAAACAGGAAAAAATTCCTGAGATCTCCTGCTTGTTTCAGAGGGCTATTAGTGAAGCTGATTCTGCAGAGGTACCAATTTGCTATTTTTTGAAAAATGGGGTCCTTATGAGAAAATGGAGACCACTTGAGGTACCCTTTGGTGATTAGTGGTCAGTTAGCTATCAAATTGTTATGGTCAGGTCGTATAGACAGGAATTCTTAGTATTGCCAATGAAGCTCGTTTAGCTGGTCATTCAGGAGTTGATAAGACTTACCACAAGATCTTACATCATTTTTATTGTCTGGAAATTAAAAGTGATGTTTCCAAATATTGTAGATCTTGTTATATTTGTTAATTGGCCAGCTTTATTTCTTTTTAGCTATCTTTTGGACATATTGTCCATGGACCATTGGAGTTGTTAAAACAAAAACTTCTTTTAACAGAGGATTCCGACATTAATCATTCAGATTATGTCTCTCATTGTGAAGTAGTAAGAAATATTCTTCTCTCTACTCACTCAAAAATGCAATTACTTCAGGTCAAAACTACAGTGGTAAGAACTTTTCAACCTGGTAATAAAGTTCTGTCTCTGTTGCCAATATTTCAAAATCCTCTTCAGGTTTGATATTATGGTCCTTATAAAGTTAAAAAGAAAGTGATTTAAATTATATCAACACTTCTGGGAGGCAGAAACAGAAACAACTCTGACATTGCAATATGTTTAAAGAGCATGTTGATCGAGATATCTCAGTAAATTATTCAGTAAATTTAAATGATGACGTTCAACCAGACTGTAGTGACTTTTGTTCAACTAGTCTTCAAAATTTTGAAATATTGAAGAATCTGGACAATAAATTTTCACATCTACAGCTACAGGAAAAGAATGAGTTAAAGCAGCTAAAATGTGAATATGAGCACTTGTTCCCAACAAAATCTACCATGATGTTAAAATAGTAGATTTCATGCCTGTAAAACAGCACATTCACAGGATGAATCCTCTCAAGCAGAAATGTTTGAAAAAGGAGGTTGAATATTTATTGGAGAATGACTTTATTGAACCAAGCAAAAGTAACTGGAGTTTGCCCTGTATTCTTGTGCCAAAACCAGATAATTCCTTCTGTATATGCACTGGCAACAGTAAAGTGAACAGTGTCACCAAAACAGACTAATTTCTAATACCAAGAATTGATGACTGCATTGACAGAGTTGGAAGTGCAAAACATGTCACCATGTTTGACCTCTTAAAAGGACTCGAGCAGATTCCACTTAGAGATAGAGCAAAAGAAATTTTGGCCTTTGCAACTCCATATGGACTCTACCAATACAAAGTGATATCATTTTGGTATGAAAAATTCTCCCTCAACATTCCTGCCTTTAATGAACATCATAACATCCGGTATAGATGGCTGTGATGCATACTTTGATGATGACATTTTATACAGCGATTCCTGGAAAGATTACCTGGAAACTATGTGGAAATTCTTCATTTCCTTGAGTGAGACAGATTTGACAATTAATTTAAGTAAAAGTGAGTTTTGCTGAGCTTGTATCCCAATTTTTGGGATATATACAAGTCAAGCCTGTAGAAACTATGATTAATGCTGCCATTAAACTGATGCGATTTTTGGGTATGGCTGGATATTGTATTAAATTTTGCTCAAATTTTTCAATAATTGCTGATCCCCTGCCCAATTTATTGACTAAGAAGACCAAGTTTTATTGGTCTGACAAATATCAGGAGGCGTTCGATAGATTAAAGTCCATACTTAAAAGTGTGCCAGTTCTTTCAGATTTCAATGAACTATTTTAAATATCTGTTGGTGCAAGTGATGTAGGGGTTTATGGAGTATTAATTCAGGACAATAAAAATGGTGTGGATCATCTAGTGTGCTATTTCTTTAAAAAGTTAAATAAGCACCAGAGAAATAATTCCACTATCAAGAAGGAGTGTTTGGCTTTAGTTTTGGCTTTACAGCACTTTGGCTTTAGTTTTGGCTTTACAGCACTTTGGCTTTAGTTTTGGCTTTACAGCACTTTGAAGTATATTTTAATTCTGCTTCTTCTCTGATTATTGTATTCAGTGATCACAACACCCTTACTTTCATCAACAAAATGAAAAATAAAAATAAAAGGTTGTTGAGATGGAGTTTGATGTTGCAAGAAAACAACATTGGCATTTGGCACATCAATGGGAAGAAAATTTAATCAGTTGCACTTTCATGTGCATAGGAGTTTTATATTTGTTTTATTTTGTATACATTTTTTTAATCATCTTCCATGGGGTTTAGAACTGCCCTTTTTGAAACTGAACTGGAGGTCATAAATGTTGCCTTCACTGCATCAGAACACACTTATGTACTTTTTAGTTGTACATAATGTTGCCATCACTGTATCAGAACACACTTCAAAAGTTTTTAAATGCATGTTTTTGAACCTGACAATAGCAGTTGATGATATTTCATAATTTATACCTTAATGAAAAATGGTCTATTTTACCAAAAAATATTGCATGTCTTACTGATACAGTTTATGTAACATTGGCATATGTGGCAGGGTTTATTGTAGAATGCATGATTGTGGGATTTACAGCCCAGTTTCACAGATATTGTGCAAGAACATTTTTACCAAATGAAAACAGAGTGGTTACACTTCTGCCCCTCTTTCTTCCCCTTCCCTTCCCAATTTTCAGTTCTGTAATAGACCCTGCATTGGTTAATCATGTTTCCAGGGAGCTGGACATAACTAGCACACCAGGTGCAATTAAGAATGAGTCGCACATAACCCAACTTGAGACAGGTTTAATTTCGAATAAATAACAGTTGACTGTAAGCTCAGGCTAACTCTGTTGAGCTTTGCATTGATCCTTAAATTTACAATTAAATCTGAGCAGTAGTTGATAGTGTTGCTTTAAAATGGAGTAACCCTAACCCACTCTTGAAAATTTAAAATTAAGATACAGTTTTTCTTAATTGTCATACATGTACATCTTGCATGTGCATTTTTCAGGTAACAGGAGACACAGTATTTAATATTCTGAGGCTGCAGGAATGTGAAATTGGTGCTAATGAAATCCTTCTACACATGAACAAGATTCTGAAATCAAAGGTAAAATCTCAGAACCATCCTAGATTTTCTCATTACATTATTGAAAAAAAGACTGCAAATTTGTGAGAAGATAGAATTATGAAATGACCTTTTGGAGCAATATTACAAACTTTTTAATGAATATATTAGAACTGTGCATCTTCTGCTTGGTTGGAATTTGATATATATCATGATGCTTCGGTGGCAATACAATACATATCATGATATGTAACTTGAGAGTTAGCCAACTATACAATACATATTGTGATATTAGAATGATAATATGATACATCACAACAGAGTCCACCTTTTTCCATTTGTCATGTGATTTTTGTGTTGCTATGTTGGCATTGTAAGTGTGTGTTAGTGCTACTAGTATGTCCTAAAAATATCACGACTTTTACGGCACTTCTCGCTGGTTTTATTGTATTGTCTCCGCGAGTCAACACACTAAACAAACAAATTAGAGAAACCCCAACAGCATAAACTTGAACATGATACATGTCAATTTAATTCCTTTACCTGTACAAACTCTATGATGGTATCATTTTTTGTTATATTTATTATTGGCCTAACTAGGGATACATAAAGATGAATGCTCATAACGTGGAAAAAATGAGGTTCTAAATTTCATTATTATCTTCCCACCCAGTCCATAATGAAGTGTACATCACAAGTTCTTTACTAGCTACAGTTTACGTTCACATACTGTTCTGCAGCATCTTTGATGTTTATTCTCAATAAATGATGTTTAGAAATGTGTTCTGTGTGCTAGTTAATAATTTGTCATAGTTTCCCTTTCATTCTCATGCTATTTCTAATACCCACTTTGAAGAACTTAGTGAATAATGAATACAGTAATACATACAAAATTTTATAAGAGTTTGCAAACGAATGCCATACTGTTTATATCGGACATGTACAATCAAGAACACTGGAACATTATGACATGCATGTCACAATTCTTTTCAAAGTTTATTCTACGAGAATAACATGGCATTATATGTTAAAATAAAAGAGATACATCAGCCAAATTATGAAAAGGTTTTTCTGCACTTTTACCCTGCAACTTTGAAAATAGCATTGTTTATGAGAGAATGTGGCATTTATTTTAAAGGCATGGAATTGTGTACACTGTATTGGCTGTTTCACTCTATCTATTCATGTGATGAACAAGGTGATTTCAGTGAAGAACACCAAGTTATTTCTGTCCTCACTTTTTCCATGAAATTTACATGCATCACTGGGCACTGGCTTCAGGAGTATCTTACTCTGATATCAGCTGCTACATCTGTTACTTAATGCATCCTGTCAACATCAGTCAGTCAGGACAGTTACATCTGTTACTTAATGCATCCTGTCAACATCAGTCAGTCAGGACAGTTACATCTGTTATTTAATGCATCCTGTCAACATCAGTCAGTCAGGACAGTTTATACATGTACAAGCTACTGTTCAATTTTGTGCTTCACAGTTTTAAGATGTACATTATATAAAAAACTAAATATAATTATTATTTATTTTCACAATTAATGGCTAGCCATTTAATTTAAATTTAGAAGAAAGGTCTAATGACCTTGATGAATGCCTAAACTTTGCAGTATATACAAATACCTTTATTAGTCGACTTACAATATGGTTAATTATTTGAGAGTATGATAATTTTTAATGCACCCAGTTCGTCTATACAATACTTAAGTTTGTTGTCTATCAGTGGCTGTTTATGCAATAAACAACACCCAGTCATAACACATGATACTATTTGCACACTATTCTGTTAGTTTGACCCTCCTGGCAATTTTAGAAACAAAAAGCAATAAGGATATAAAAAAATACACAAAACTTAGGTATTTCATTTATCATTTTATAATTTCTAGCCTGATTGCCATCAGGGGATCCCTAACACTGTCAGCTTACTGGTATTTCAAACCCAATGGAATCTCTTGATGTAAACAAGCAGACAGACTGCTCACCGTCATTTTCTGGTTTCTAGAACAGTCCATTGCAGTAAAACCTGTGTCATCTGTGTTCAGCATTTTGAGAATCTAGTTTTAATATTTCTAAAAGAAATTGAACTCCTTTAAACATCTAACTCCAAAATTTGTGGAATTATTGAGATTATCAAAGATGGTGAACTACATCATATATGTTGTCTGAAAAGATAGACTTGCCCATGCAAATATGGCTGCCATGTTACTAAACATACTCCTGTTTGATTCAAACTGCCAACAACTTGATGATGTTTGCGACACCCTGGCAACAATCAAGTTAGAAGTTATAAATTGATGAATGAAATGACTAAGTTTGGTGCAATTTTTATATCCTTGATGCTTTTTATTTTTAAAATCAATAGGGTGGTACATACAAATGTAAAGGGGTGTGAATACTATAGTACATCCACTACCTTGAAGGTCCAGCCCTTCCAAGCTCAAAAAAGATGTATTTTGGCTTGTTTGAGCAACAGAAGGGCTGAAAAGTCATCTGCATGCCAGGTGGAGGTCAGGTGAGAAGGGTCTCCCCTTGGAAAGAGGGAATGGCACCAAATCCCATGAATTCTTCAGTTCAGATTTCTGCATATGGAAGGAAGCATTGTGCATTGTAAATACTCAGTTCACTTATATGGTATCTCTTCTTATGAAATAGAACATTTAATGAATAAACTTAAAATCATTGTGAGAAAATCAGTGCAAGTCAAGTTATACTATTCTTAAACTTTCTTGCAATATTCTTAAAACTACTGAACACATGTAAGGTTGGCTAATGGAGGCAGACCCAATCCAGTATTTCTTTCTCATAAAATTGGCTAATGGGAGCTGCAATGGCACAGTGGTTAGCATGCCAACCAGAATGGTACAAGTTTGAGTCCTACCATTGAATCAGACTAGGCTAACTACTGTGCAAGGCTTTTTACTCCAATTGCCACAACACTAAATAACCTCTTTTAATTGTACAATCATAAGGACAGATTTAGTTCACCATTTCTTAGATTTATTACTACAATGCATATTTGAGTACTATTTTTATAAATGTATACAAGCATCATAGATAAATCAATGTTCCTTTCAGCTTGAAGACCATCCGAAGTACATTGTAATAGGACATTAATAATTATTAGCACAATATTTAACACTTTATTTTATTTGTCATTTCTGTCAGCTAATCATCCACATTATGATGCCAAGTGTTTTTTCTACAGGAGGCTGGCAGCGATGTTATGATGGAACAAATACAGAAAAAAATAAAAAGGAATGTAGAAAACATACCGACTAGTAACAGATCAGAAAAAAAACTAAAAAAGAATGTAGAAAACATACCGACTAGTAACAGATCAGAAAAAAACTAAAAAAGAATGTAGAAAACATACCAACTAGTAACAGATCAGAAAAAAAACTAAAAAAGAAGGTAGAAAACATACCGACTAGTAACAGATCAGAAACAAACTAAAAAGAATGTAGAAAACATACCGACTAGTAACGAGTCAGAAAAAGAACTAAAAAAGAATGTAGAAAACATACCAACTAGTAACAAGTCAGAAAAAAATTAAAAAGGAATGTAGAAAACATACCGACTAGTAACAAATCAGAAAATGAACTAAAAAAGAACTTAGAAAACATACTGACTAGTAACAAGTGTCATGGAATTGTATAAATCCCTCTATTTATTAAAAGCATGTACTGGTTTCGTTTTTTGTGTACAACGATACCTGAGGGTGATTTTTGTATATTGTGCAATATTTCGAAATAGTGAGTTCGGTTCATCCCTGCTGCACGTGTGAAGTGCTCTCGATGGGAAAAACCGATTTACATCTAGCACGGCTACATCGTATGTATATAAATGCCTCACCGTAAAGTGATATCTTCACATTACGGAACGTCTTGTCAGTAAGCAGTCTACTTAGGGACTTGTACATCTTCAGCTGTAGAGGTATGTAATTTATTAATTTCTTATGTATATTATTTCTTTTGTATATTGTAAGTTACAGCTATTGTACCACTATGTTTATTTTTGTACATTTTCTATGTAGCTTTGGCTTGCGTGGTATAATGCAATACTTTCTGTTCTTGTTTGTGACTTAGCAAGATATTTACATTAACAATGTAAAGTTGCATTTTATTAAGAAACATTTAGTACCATAGGAATTTTATCGGACACGGGTTCACTTCTGAACCTGTTTATTGTTTTGTACTATTGTACTGATAATGTGATTTGTATAACTTACCATTATAACGTCATTACCTTTTATCCTATATGCCATGTCATGAGTAGTACATGGTGTTAGATGTATTTTCAGCAATGATCAGAGCTAACCATGGTGATTAGAGCTGACCATGGCAGCTGTGGAGCTGATCCATGGTGATCAGTGCTGACGGCAGCTGTGGAGCTGACCATGGTTTTCAGGGTCGACAGGGTACCAGCTGTAGAGCTGACCATGGAAGTTGACCATGATGGCTGTGGTGCTGGCCATGGCGGCTGTGAAGCTGACGATGGAGCTGGCAATGGAGCTGGTTGGACAGCGGCTGTGTAGCTGAGTGAAGTGTGTTGCTGGTCGAGTAGCAGGTGATCGGGCATTGCTGACCGGATTGGTGGGCGCTGATTGCTTGATTGACCAAGGAATTGAATGGTGGTAGGTGATGACCTATAATGATGCTTGCTTGATTGACCAGTGTGACTGGTAGCCAAGTGTGATATTGTGGGAGTGTTTTGTGTTACTCCATGCATGTAATCTTTTAGCCGTGGACTAATTTTGGGGTTTTGGTATACCCATTGTTTTTGGAGTGTAAAGATATTTTTATATGATATCTGTCTAATCAATTCATCATTTTACTATTTGAGTAAAATAATATCTCATTTTTCACTAGTTGAGTGAATACATCATTTTTGCTATTGAGAAAAACATCCATTCTTTTCATCGTGTGAAATTACTGAGAATTGTTCACATTTGTCCTTGTACTGTGTAAGGTCATCTATTTGTATTTATATTTGTTGCATTTTTAGGCTCATGCAGATTATGTTAATTTGTCCAATATTTGGATCTTATACACACACGTATTAATCAATAGTCTTTCTCATTCAAATCATACATCAATAAACATTGTATTTGTATCACCATCAAAAGTGTTCTGTTGTAAATCCGAAATCCCAACTCGGTTATCTTGTT
>JAECUM010003886.1:0-25591 GCA_016617855.1 Megalonaias nervosa | reverse complement strand
TTGCACGTTCAATTGAAAAGATCAGATCCGAATTATCTCACGAGTACGAAAGGAAAAAGATTGTGGACAATCGTGTAATGCAATTGAGAAAGATTATGTTATTTGATTCTGTCAATGGTGAAACAAGTGACACTGAGAGCGGCGACAGTGAAGGTGGACCCCTGACAGAATCAGGGACTGTGGTGATTGCTAAACAAAACCCTTGGCAAAATTGACAGAATCGAACTATACAGTAAAAAAATATTTATTTATTCTGGTTTTTTAAGTTAAGAGGACGGAGTTATCTGACATATTCAAATATTATCCGCTGATCGTATTTTTTTGAAAATGCAGATTTGTATGTTTTATTTGCGACAAATTGTACCGATTGTGAATGTATGCCAAAATATTTGGCAGCTGCATTTATTGATGGAAAAGTTATTTCTTGGCCTGTTTCTGCATTTATGGATTTAATAGCTCTCTTTACGAATACTTTACATTTTCCTGTATTTCCACGTGCAGAATTCTGACCCTGTGTAATAGCTTGCAGGTTACATAAATGATTATTTTTGGGATTTCCATCAATATGGTCAACTACAAGTCCATCTTCAATGACCCCATGGACACATTCATAGATGAATCTATGTGAGAAATAACTTTTATTTCCACTGGTACTGAATCTAAAATAACCAAATTTATCAAGATTACCGACTGGGTTTTTCGATCGACAATGTCTGATCATACCATCACGAGACGCTTCATAATTTTTAATGATTGGATGTTTCACAAATTCGTTTTGCTCCATTTATATAATAATGTTATATGTCTAATTCATTTTCTCTTTTTTTGAAAATCTAGCGAGATAATCTTCTGCGGTTTTTATAGGAGATTCGACATTTTTTTTTTTTCGTAATATCGTTTTAGTTCTCTATATTTTTTACCACCACATTTTACACATAACTGAGTTTTTCCTCTAACTCCAACACCACATTGCACACACGGTTTTGGTCCTAGACTACCATATCTAACGCTTTGCATATGGTAGCTGCATAATTCATTCACGCATGCTTTGTTACAAGGAGAAGTATATCCGATCATAAGCCAATTACATCGATTCTTTGTTTGAATCCTTATATATATATATACTAAAATTTAATTTAAATATTTGTCTTAATTATAATATGGAGGAATTATCCGCAATTGAACCTTCCTCCGTCTCAGCGGGGGCTAGATTTGATCTTGACAGACTACCAGAATATAAATTTAGTGCTTCGATGCAAGATCTGGCTTTAACAAATCAGGATATAACCAAACCGTGAAGCCAAGAAGGAATTTCGTGACGATGGTGCGGCTCATGTGTGGTCAACATTCAGGATCGGAAATGTTGTCGATATTATAATGAATGACAAACGAGGAAGAGAGATTATTAACCATCTTTATGTTCAAAAATATTTTATTTTAATAAAATTTATTGTGAGGACAGACGACGACACTTGGATTATCCGTGACAAATACGATCCAGTCCGCGTGCAGTCCGGAAATAATATTGTTCTCTTAAATAATAAATCCAAACCCGGAGTACTGACTGGCATTGACAAACCGTATTATGAACGGAAATATCCTGTGACTGCGGTTGTCTATGCAATATATCCGCTGTATAATAAACCTGACGTTAATGATCTCAAACCGATGAGACTGTCAGAGTCAAGAATAAACTGTGTAGCTGAACGGGTTACAGAACACTTCACAAACGCGACACGTGGTAACGGTTTAACAGATTTACGACGTAAAAAAATAAATACATGGGCAGAAGCAGTTAAAGATACTGGAGCATCTATTAAAGATGTTGCTGAGCTGGGAAAGATATTAAAATTCCCAATAACAGTGAAGACGTTAACCGGAGAGATTTTGTATAAATCGAAATATGAATCAAGAGGAACTTCGATAGATATTATTGATCATAACGCACATGCATGGACTATGGCAGTAACAATATTTCCATGAGACAGAACGGTTAAATTTTATGATGGTCATATATTTGATTTTATCAGGAATATCAGTAAAAGTGACCCTGTGTCTGTTTGGTTGTTTCAAAGTTCAGAGTATGATTATTATGATCAGTTTGTACGGCCCGGTGGGGATATTTATCGTACAGAATCTCTTCATGGAGAAATGAAAAATCTTGCGCTGAAATATACTTCTGACGATGTCAAGGTTGGACAATTACTAAATAACTGTTTTACCGTTCCCTCAGTTGCTGCTCACTTTTCTCAGGAGAAAAATTCATGGAAACCGACACGATTGGAATTTCTTGAAGATGTCCAGAAAAGTTGTATTGAATATGGGCACGGTAGATTATGGAATACTATATACAAGTATAGCGACGTTATCTCCGTTGATATGGTAGCGTGTTATCCTGGAAGTTTTCTTGGATACGGAGAATGTTCTAAATACTTTAAGAGATTTGGACATCCATCACATGAGATGACCTGAGTTGCGATAAACGGACCCTTACCAGATTTTGACCTGACTGGATTCGCCTATATAGAATCATTCGAGTTTACAGAAAATCTCCATCCGATCACC
The DNA here is from genome assembly GCA_016617855.1 of Megalonaias nervosa. Lineage (NCBI taxonomy): Eukaryota > Metazoa > Mollusca > Bivalvia > Unionida > Unionidae > Megalonaias > Megalonaias nervosa. The sequence continues at coordinate 23,026 of JAECUM010003886.1, read as the reverse complement.
TATGCTTGGTTTGGAAAACATTTTTCAGAAAAATGTTGGGTTCCAATAGTACTATTACGATATATGCTCGATGCTGGAATTTTAATATCATCAAAGGTAAATGAAGCGATTATATCGTATCGTCCACAGAAGCAAGTTTGATTACCAGAACCGGATAGATTTAATATTGATGATGCCAGGAAAGAATTTCCTGATATTAACGAGGAGGGTATTGTTAATATATCTAAATGCAGGAAAGAAAGCGATGAGAAACTTGCAAAAGATCTTGGTAGAAAGATAATCGGTAAATTTACACAAGGAGGATCATATGATCATAAACGACACTGTACAAGATTAATTATGGACGATGCTGAACTTGATTTTATAATCGCTGATACAACGGAAAAAAATACATTTATAAACCGATGTAATGCTTATTTATCAGACGGAACCAAACTAGGTACAATTGTGAGCTATATTGATGGTGACTCACTGCAGTTTACTCATTTAAGATCTTCAATGCTAGCCTACGTTTCGATAAATCTACTGTCTATGATAAATAGATTTCCTCGTTACGCTGTCAGAGTTGCTACGGATTCATTTTATATAAATAAAAAATATACAGATTTGTTAAAACCGCTACTTGGCAATGGTGAATGGGGATCATGGAGAATAAAACAAGAAAATATACTCAGTTATTCTGAATCTGCCGACGTTGAAATTAAGGAAATATATTACAAAAATAATCAAATATCAGAATTGTCATCAGCACCATCTGTATATGATCCTGTGGCTAGACATAAGACTGTTTATCTTAATGGATGTGGTGGTTCAGGTAAAACAACTCGTGCGATTAAATTATTCCTGAACAACCATTCAGATATAATTGTTTTGACACCGACACATAAACTCGCCAGAGAAATAAAAGAACGAGGAGTAAAATCATGTACATATGATAGTTTCTTCAGATGGTGCGGAGACACATGGACTCCTGAGCGAATGGGTGAAAAATATATACCTAAGTATATTATCTGGGACGAGATAGACACGGTGTCGTTGGAAATATTAAAAATATTCCTTGAATGGTTATTGACTAAAAATACTGCTGTAATAATGTGTGGCGATCATGGTCAACCACCACCCCTAGTAGGTCAATCTCCTCGTGAATGGTTAAAATCATTTGTAGATTACTACGAAGAAATAACTGATGATCATAGAGCTATTGATGAACCTCTGAAAGAGTTTAAAAGGTTAATAAGACTACAGCCAGATAAAATTCAGTGTGAGATAATACGTAAATTAATTCCAGACACTACTATGAATGATTTTTGGTCTTTATGGAGACCTGCTGATTTGATAGTCGCAAGTAGAAAAATAGTTCGTGATGAACTGCAAGAGAAATTATTTATGTTACATAAAGAAAAGTTTTCAAATCTACCTGTACCATTATGTTATCGCCCAGCAGATACTCGACGACAGCATATTGATGTTGAGATTCCTGGTGGTGGAATACAAAATCTTGTCTTGAATGATATTGTTTTGGTTGCTGTTGGTGTTGTTGAGAGTGCGTTGAGCATGGATAAATCTCCGTGGACGTTAGGATACGCTATAACGATTCATTCGTCGCAGGGATTAACTATTTCTGATACAAATATCTGGATTGTCGAGGATCGGATCGAATGGTCAAATTTAGTCTATCTCGCAGTATCTCGAGTCAGAAAAATATCTCAGCTGCACAGGGTTATTATGAATTTTACAGAAAATAATGATCCGACTGTTAGCAATGACGTAATAAGAAAAAAACTATCTGGTTATAAACAATGTGACCAAAAAAAATAAGCCTGACTTTGATATTGATACTGAATTAATTATAACACTAAAGCAACGACAGAACAATCATTGTGCAAGTTGTAACACAATAATGTTATGGCAATATTCAAATAATAATCCAAGACAATTTACCGTAGACAGAATTAATAGTGATCTTGGTTATACACGTGATAATGTGATGCTGACATGTCTTGAATGTAATCGACGTAGAGGTGCTAATTTACATACGTGAAGGTGGTGGTAATTGTGTGTCCTCAGGACTTACTTGTAACTGTTCACGTACAAATCCACGTTGAGGAGCCGTCGAATCTAATCTGTAGATTGCAGGTCTACCTGTAAATCTAACCACGCTAGAAATTTTATGTGTAGTCACACTCCAGATAGGATCAGTTGCTCTTTTTTTACCACCTTCAAGTTCACCAGGTTCATATAAATATCTTACAGTTACATTACCTAATACTGGTTGAGAGGAAGATTCGTGTTGGCGTCCGTAGCCATCGCTACGGGGTATATATTTTTTAATGATCGCATTAGAAGGTTTCATGGAAGTTGCACGAGTAATTTCATTATTCAAAGCAGCTATCACACTTGGTAACCTTGAACCCATTCACGAGATCTCTCCCCCGACTTAAAGTCAGTGGATATTTCCTTTGCGTATTGATATCCAAATAACCGCTCAGCAAGTGTTCGATTAAATCGTTCAACGATTGCCTGATCACGATGAATTTCAGTGTGTCCTCTTCTGATTTTAACGTTATGGTTTTTCATCAACGATAATACTGCACCAAGAAATTCTTTGCCAGGATCAACTTGTAATAGCTGTGGCCATCGTAGACCACCTTGTGGTCCGGATCCTCGTTGATAAATTCGTTCAAACGCAGATGCAACTTCAGTTGCTTTGTTGATAATGTTTCCGCTTCCTTATATCTACTTGCAACGTCAACGACAGTTAACGCGTATTTATATGTGCGTGATTGACGTCTACCAATTTTAATGGTGTCATGTGGTAAAAATAAAATATCTGCTTGATGAACTTCATTAGGGGTACTGACATCAAAATGTGCATACTGAATTTTTTTAGGTGGACGTAGATAGATTTGCCATATTGCCTGTCGTGCTAACCACGCTGCAGCAACAACGCGTGAGACTTTTGCTGCTTCAGCAAGTTTACTAATCGCTGCTTTGCCTCTCCAATATCCTCTCGGGGAATAATAAATGGATTCCATTATAATAGTTATATAATTAATTACCAGCCCCTAGCATTATTTTACCTTTCATGGCAGTTTTTACTAGAAAACTAGCGAGTTTTTCTCTGACAGATTTATTGGGTATAGAATTTAACGCATGAATTAATTTCACATCTGCGAGATGTCGTTGTTGTAAATCTTTACTTTTATATGCAACGTCATGAACATGACACGCTTGATCAATCTTATTTATTGGATACTCTCCAAGTCTTGGTTGATCTTGATCATCTAGTCGGATATCAAGTCGAGTTCCAGGACCACAATAATTATATCCAGGAAGTTGTTTCTCACCGGGGTATTTAGCCCATGGAACTCCTGGCAATTTCCCTAATGAAGCAGCAATATCTCCAACTTTGACAAGTCAAGAGGAATAAATTTATATTTTCTTGTGCCACATTTTACACATTTGCCTGTAATTGCACGTCTTTTATTTTTTGTTGTTATTGTTGTTAATCCAGTGGTGGACGTGGGTGCTCTGCATCGAACACAATATAAATTCATATTATTTATTATATGGATATAATTGACTTCTCAGCGACACGAAAACAAGAACCTGTAAGGCACCATCCAGCACTACCAAATTCTATTAGAATGATTATAATAGGCCCACCTGGATCTGGTAAGACACAATTATTACTTAATTTGATAATGAGATGGCTGAAGTGGGATAAATTATATTTAGTAGCACCATCTGTAGATGGTCAACGATCTTACGAAGTACTTAAAGATTTTAATGAAAATGCAAAATTGCTGAATGAAGACGGCAATAATGTTGTTGATTTTATCACCGATATTGATGAAGCGCCATCTGTAGATGACCTAGATGGATTTATTAATAACCTCGTAGTATATGATGATGTGATGCTGAACAAACAATCGAATCCAGCTCGGATATTTTCCAGAGGCAGACATAAAAATACTGACGTGATTTATGTTCGTCAGCGATATACACAAATACCTAAAGTGATCAGAGACAACTGCAATATTTTAGTCGTGTTTAATGGAGTAGATAATTATACTTTACAAAATATTTATTATACTTGGTGTTCAGGGGATATGGATATGACCCAAGATCTAGAAATCGTATAGGTCTGGATAAAATCTTTGGATAAAAACCAGAGCAGCAGAGAGGGTGGACAACGACCACTATTGAGAGACCCGGCGAGTAAACGAGTCGCATAAAAATTTGAAGAAAAAAAAATACATCAACGATGGAATAACAAAAATGGGCTAACCCAGACGATTTGACGTTATTGTGGTCTGTTTTCCACCGTATGGAAATATGCTTGGTAGAGGCTTCAGTTTAACGTTATTGACCTTGTTTTTTTTCAGTCTTGTAGGAACCTTTATTTTTGTAAAATACGGTCTCAGGCAAAGTGGTCTGTCCACCCTCTCTGCTGCTACAATTCATAGCATATGCCTCAAGCTAACAATTCAAAGCATACATCAAGTTGACAATTCAAAGCAAATACTTTGGTTTGACAATTCATAACATATGCCTTAAGTTGACAATTCATAAGTATGCCTAAGGTTGACAGTTCATCATATAACCTAAAAAGGTCAGTAATTGTAAACTATCTCAGGTAGATATCTCCTCCCCCCCCCAAAAAAAAAAGAATACATCTGTGTAAATTTCTGTAAGTTGACATCTACTGGTAATTATGTAATTTTGTCAGATGATTTTATTTTCAGAAGAGAGACAGCATCGAACAAAATGCCATAATGTACAATATATACTAGCTTATAAGTTGAGTTCAGCTGCAAACAACATAAATCATGTTCTTCTGTCACATAGAACACCAGCAGTTCAGAGTTATATTATTTTTGTCTACTCTGATTGCTCCTAACAAGCTTTAGAGATCCAGAACTCCATTGCATTATGCGATGGCAGATCTGGATCTGTGTTGTCTGCAGTTGGACTTGACTTATAAGCAAGTACATATGGCATTTATGAGCATTACAGTTATGCCTTTTCATAAAGCTGTATATATCCATTTATAACTGAGTAGCACCTAATTAGGCCTAAAGCTCAGCCATAATCAAGCCACTACAAGTGACCTGGTCACAGAGTGAAAAAATGTAACCTCACAGAAATTCATAATTGGATATTTGAAACTGAAAGATAAAAGTTTTCAGAATCAGAATCCAAAATTTGCAAGAATTTAACAAAGTGGAAAATACCCCATTTGCTTTGTTGTGGAAAGTTTAATCTAACAATTTTTCACATTTGGATTGTCATCTGTATGGTAGATTTTGTATGTTCCAGAAGTAGTTGAACACCTCAGTATGATCTTGGGACTCTTTATTTTGACTGAAGGATTTCATTTGCAGGCAGAGAAAACCAAGAAAGTGAAGACTCCTCCTCTGCCAACACAGAAGTTTTTTGAACTCTATCTGCTAGAGGGTTTTGAACCCTATCCGGCCTGTGTGACCAGGGGACTGAATGTCATAGCCCGCAAAGAAAAGAATGGCTTGTATTATGCAGGTAAAAATACATAATTAGGTACCAACCAACTAATTATACATGTATGGGGGGGGGGTCTGCAAGCATTTTCCCTCTTGCCAGATTTCGTTTGGATTGGCTATGTCTTACAGAAAGAAAACTTAATTTTTCAATATTTCCAATGCAAAGATTTTTGCCACTTTATTGTAGATGACACTAAATTTGTGGTGTGCAACAGGCGTTTCTGTTTAATGCCATGTTAGCACTGTTAGGTCTATTGAACTTCACCCAGGTCTGCATGTGTGTGTGTGTGTGTGTGTGTGTGTGAGAGAGAGAGAGAGAGGGGGGGGCACAAATATACTAGTTTTGAGGAAAAAATGACCAGAAAAATCATAATTCTATTTAATATTAAGTAGTTTACACAAAATGTACATATATTAAACTGTTGTTAAAGGTTGAGATTTGTTATCTTGTTATGGCATAAATGTAGGCACATATAATATTATGTTGATTCTGGCTGTCTATATCAGCGTCATACTGGTAAAGCTGACCACAGTCAACATCAACATTTATATCAATGACATTATTTAAAGTGGTAAGTCAACAATATTTGACCCTAAACAACAGAACTTAATTGCAGATAACACAACCCTGGAAAACAGTGAACAAATCCTGATAAGTTCTAAAAACATGGGACAAGTTATGAAAACAATGTTAAATGTTCTCAGTTAATTTCTTTTTATTTTACTTTGTCACATAGTTTGCCACATTGTCATGAAATGGCGATGCCCATAACCATCACCACATCAATATTGGAAAAGTGGCACAAATTAGACCCAGATCTGCCATCATTTAATCAGTGAATCTGGGTCTATGTTAGGAGTAATCACAATGACATGCACATTGTTTAACAGCAGATCAGGGTCTATGTCTATGAGTAAATGTATAAAGTGTATCAGTTTAATTGTAAATTGTGTTATTTTCAAGTACTGTGGCTGAAATTTCTTTGAATATTGTACCTGTAGAAATTGTACATGATCTAAACACACAGCTATCCAAAATGGTTGCTCCCACAAGCTTGAAAACTCAGCCTGAATTAGTGTTAAGAACACTATCTGAAGCAGTTAATAAAATAGGGAAAATGAATTTTGCCGGACTGGACAATACCAGTTTCTGAAAGTGCAATGTATGAATTAAAAAATGTATACAAATAAAAAGAGTTATTGGCTCTTCTTTTACAATTTGCCTCTGAAGTCCAGTGAGTGAAAATGACCAAGCAGAGCTTAATCTAGCAGTTATTTGGTAGGTACACATCTGGAGAATTGTCCAAGCTGCATGCGCTATAATCCAAACTGCACCCATTGATCATACAGCATAATAAAGAGAATTAAATGTTCTTTTAACAATACCTTAGATATACAAGGTCTTTTTTAAATAGCAATTATAACCATTGTAGAAAACCTGAAATTCTTTTTCTTTAAAAATCTAACCCTATGCAAAATGCAAACCTGTAAGTGTGCCATCTTAATTTATTTTTAATTACAAAACTGTAGTGTGCTATCTTAATTGAGTTTTAATTAAAAAAGTGTAGTGTGCCATCTTAATTGATTTCTAATTACAAAACTGTAATGTGCCATCTTAATTGGTTTTTAATTACCTTCTTTGCAATCTATGTTGGCATCTTACAAATGACATTGAAATACAGCCTATACATGGATCATTTATTTCACAAAAAAATTGAATGATATCAAGAAGCATATCTTTCATGAAAAGATAACATATATATAATATTTCTTTTGTATTTCTATTTATAACCTGTATCACAAATTTGTTGTTATTATCAAATAACAATGCGATCAAGCAAGGTTGACCCAAAACATATAGGACACCTGTTATAGGGGAGATAGATAAATCTGGATGTATATCTTTTTATGACTTGAAATTTATCTATATTACTGACTCCCTGTCTCCTTATCTTTCTGTCTTTCTCTGTCACTGTGTACATCTCTGTCCCTTGCTGTCTGTCTGTCTGCCTGACTCTCTTTTCAGAGGGAGCTAATATTTTGATGAAACATTATTTTTACCCATGCAGTCAAATTCCGGTATGTAATAGTGAAATAATTACATGATTCATATTCCATATTAGATGGACTTAGAGTTTACTAGTACATGTACATGTAGGCTTAACATTTACATATACTGCAATGTGCGCGGTGTGTCAACTGATTTAGAACATTTTATTACATATGACGTACTAGCATATTTATAAAGCAACTAGCTGTCAAACATCACACTTACTGGTGGTGTGGAAGGAGAAAGAGAAAGGGAGAGTTGAATGTGTTATAAACGATTTGTTAAAATCTACAGGGAATGACTGTTTTTGGAAACGCTTTCCAAGAAACACAGCATTTGTAGTAATGGCTGTAAACATTAAAGTGATATTTAATGTATCCTATTTTGGAATCAATGAATGAATGAAATAGGAAAGAAAAGCAAGAAAATTAGTGGTTAGGGTAATCAGAATGAATAGACAGAGAGTAGGAGGGTTGGAGTTTTGGAGACCAAGTTCAGAGAAAATCTTTTGTGACAGTGTAAATCTTGAATCATAGAATTTCATTCTTTGAAAATAACAGAACCATGGCAGCAGGTTGGTGCATTCAGTGACTCAAGCAAACAAGACTAAACGAGTTTAAAAGCTGCTGCTATTAAAATTGGATATTGGACTGTCTCTAAATAGTAATAATAAATAATAATAATAACCATCATCATCATCATCATCATCATCATCATCACAGTAAGCCAACTGACCATTGTATACACATACAATGATAGACACCGTCACTTGACATGAAAAAACCCCCACAATAATATTGACTGCAGATGACATAAGTGGACCTTTTTGTGTGGTGGAATTTCCCTATCAGCTGATTTTATATTTTTATATTATTCTTCTTATCATAAAGTTGATGTAACTGAAAGTTACTTTATAAATTTCTTACATGCATGTATAGCCAAGCTCTCACCAGATAATCAACTTGTAATTATTTTAAACTGGTATGCTCTGGGAGCACACAAATGAATGGCATTACAGTAATTTACCCATACAAGACAGTGCTAAACTTTTTTTTATCTGATGCTTCTTTTTTTTTCAGGGGATGTCCTCATCACTTCGAGAAGAAAATTTGCAGTTGTTGTGTTTGACAATAATGAGCAGCAGGAGACCATGATAAAACTGATTATTCCAATGGGAGGTTCTGTCCCAAGACCAGAATTGGGAGTAAGAACATATGATTTTTCACTCTGTTTACAAAAAGTTTCCTGAATTTAAGGCCATAATTCCCATTCTCCCATTTACCTGGAGGCAAAATATGTCCCCAATCCATATGTAGATACAATTATATATATATATATATATATATATATATATATATATATATATATATATATATATATATATATATATTTGAATTAGATTGATTTTTTTCACCTTGTTTATTTACATTACAAAAATGTCAGATTGCAAAACTACTTTAGAAAGATAACAAAAAGTTATTGTAGCTCATATGTGCATAGAAACTAAAGGAATGATAAGCAATTTGCTGATTTAAATATATCCTAGCTTCATTTGCATCATTCCTCTTAATGGAGATGGGTCTATAGTAAAGAGTCATGTGAAAATTATCTGAGTTAATTTACATTTTCTGATGATGATCATAATATTTCATAGTAATCTACATAAAACTGCAAGCAAATTCTGCATTCACAAAATTCTTCACAAAATTATATGTTCCATTCAGCTGTAAGTTAAAATAGGCCATAAATAGGCCATAAATCCTACAGAAATTACAGGAGCGCATAGATTTGTCAGTATTTTATATCTTCATGTGATGACATTAATATTAGTGCAATTTTACAGCAATTCGTGCAAAACGGCACAACCAGTTGTATTCACAAGACTTCATCTTTCATTGCATTCAGTTGTAGGATATAAAGGGCAATAACTCTAACAAAAAGTATTAGCCCCAAGTGGTTCATTGATATGTGGATCTTCAAATGATGATCATAACATATATAGAGCTTCATTGTAGTTCAATGAAAACAGTGACACTAGTTTGCAAGATTTTATCATACACTACATCAGGCCCCAAATGAAAAAAGGGCAATAACTTCAAATACAATTGCTAGAGCACAGGGATTTGTTGATACTTATATCTTTAATGATGATCATAACATTTCCCAAGTTTATTAGAAATCGACGAAAATACCATTTGTTGTCAGAACGTTCTAAAATGCATTGCATTCTGCTGCAAGTAAAAAAGGACAATAAGAAAAATATGCAGGATTTTGTCAGTATTTTCAGATGATGACCATAACATTGAGCAAATGAGATTGTTTCATACACTGCATTAAACTACTGGACAAAAGTGCAATAACTCTATCACAAATTGCATTAACTTGTCAATATATGCATCTTCTGGTGATGATAATATTTTCAGGTTTCATGGTAATCCATCAAAAACTGTGGGTCATCTGTGCCAACAAGATTTTGTTCTGGGTCAGACAGACAGACAAACATTAGGATTACTATGTACCTGCTGCCTTTATAGAGGCAAGGATATAAACATCCGCATTTAACTTCCAATTTTCTGTTTTGGGCAACATAAATCTGTATTGGCAATTTGGGCTATCAGATGGCTATCTGTATTGGCAATCAGGGGTATCTGATGCTTGAAAACAGCAAAAAGAGAAGGAAAAGAAAAGGATTCAGAAAACACTTTGAAAATATGCAAGAAAAAATATATTGTAAAAATTGGAATGTGAATCACAGTTTGTACCAGTTTTTTTTCCATTTCAAATGCACCTGCATTATATATTTTTGCACATTAAAAAATAAAGCAGACGATAGAACTATATTTTTGAAATTATTATGTGCCTTGCATGTTCATCTTTTCACTATTTATATTCAAGTTTCTTATAAAGATAATTAGATCAGAGTAGGGGACTCCTTAAGGGTACATGGTTGAAGCAGGACATGCATAATCACTGAAAATGAAAGAAAAAGACTAAAAATTAAATAAAAGAACCATAAGTGAATTGCTTGCAACCAACAATGATCTTAAAGGAACTGCAAATTAATTCAAGTGGAGATAAATAAATTACCACTACAGAAAATAGGAATGTAAGCATAACCTAACAGTGTTTTATATATATATATATATATATATATATATATATATATATATATATATATATATATATATAGTAAAAACTGCTATCAGCGACCACCTGTCATTTCTGACCACAATCATAATGCACGGATTGATTTTATTATATAAACGCTGTGTTATGAGCGACCAACTGCTGAACATGACCAGCGACCGTGATGTCTTGACGAAATATGCATTTCGACACTGCTATGAACGACCACATCGCAAAAACTAGGATAAACTCCACTGACCTTTATTTAATCCCTGTAAGAATGACCGTTCACACCATTCTAAATAAAACAAAATTTAAAAAAAAACATTAGGCTGGCTACCGATGTCTGAATTATTTTAACTGTGTTTATAGTGTTTTATGGTTTCTGTTGTAAACCAGACTAAAGTATATGGAGATTATTTCCTAGTCTGGCTCCCTGCTTCATATGCTCCCTGCGTTGTTCTCTGCTATTCATATAGGGGTGAGCAACGCAGGGAGCATACAAAGGAGGGAACCAGACTAATTAATCCCGCACTTAGCCTGCTTTCCGGCCTTATCATAGGACCCGGCATCCCTATGGCCATAGAACACAATTAATTTTACTATATATTCTCTACATTTGTTTCTCAGTACTGAACTTTCCACTGTGTGACAATCAATACAAATCATATGTTAATCTAAATTAACTTCAAAGATGACTTCACTGTGAAGTTCTTGTCAAAGGTTGACTGGCATTTTTTTGAAAGGCTTGACTGTAAACAAACCAACGTGCAAGGGAACATAGATTTCACTTCTGGATTATCACCAAGACCTTATTACTCGCTGTAGACTGTTGCCGAAACACACACAGACAACCACACCATAAGCTCATTTTCTAAAGAATAAACAATTGCCTTTAAATCCATACCAAGAATGCCTAAATCTAACTCTTGTATCACCACCAAGCGGAGACAGGAAAAAATGCTCTAAAAATCGACTGGGACTACATTCGGGGGTACTGAACCGGAATTATTAATTGTGGCCTGATTGCCTATGAACGACCATATCGTGAGAACATACAGACACCACTGACCTATATGTAATCAATTGTTACAATGACCACTTGATTAGTAAGATTTTTCTGATCAAAAACAAACATAAAAGGAATATTTTTAAAAAAAGGATTGTTGCTACCGGTGATAGATGCTACAGTCCGTAAACCAGGCTAATGTACATGTCACGAATTTCCATTGTAGTGCCAAAGCTGACGTAGTGGTTGCGTATATTGTTTGTCTTTAGAGTTAATCCATATTGCCAGGGGTGAATAAGGTCATTGTCTATTAAACCAGCAAGAGAGAATCGTTTATGAGATTTGATTGATAGTGTTCAAGACTTGTGATGTTTGTTGTTTTCCCCCCGATGTTAAGTGATTAAATCCCAATCACAAAGCTGTCGTCTATTCAAGTTATTGTGACCTGGTTACACATTTTGCTTATAGAGTTAATCCCTGTATGTCATCTTTGAATGAAGCCATTGACTTTTGTCTCTGAGTAAATGGTTCTGTTTCAGGATGAGATAATGGTTTCTTTTTATATTTCATTAATTGTTAGATATGCAATGCACATGTATAGATTTTTCATATTTTCCCACAGCCCAGTCAAAACTGTCTTTACGTTCGATATTACAACTGAGCACTAATAATTTTAACACCTAGAACCTTAATAACAATGGATGAACTTCCAACTGAAAAGAGACAAATTTTAAGGCTGGAGAAAATAATTATTGTAACTGAAAGAAGTGAAAAAGAGCAGACCACTCGCAAAAAAGCTGTTTAAACATTGGTAAAACAAATTTAGGTTGTTATAAAGGAATTCAGAAACGATTTAATATGCTAAAATATGTGATCTTCAAATGTAAATGTGATTTCATGTTTAATGATAGACGTATATTTTTATTACTATATAATTTTGTTTTTAGATGAATGCATACAATATTTTAGCAAGAACTATTAATAAAGAATATAATATATGTACGTTGATTGTGATTATTTTTCTTGAAATTGTTCTGAAACTGGACCTTGGAAACTGGTCTTTTTGTACAAACCTGCTATGAAAGACCACCTGTCTTGAGAGACCGCTTTTTGTTGGCAGAAGGGGCGGTCTCTCATAACAGGTTTTACTATCTATCTATCTATCTATCTATCTATCTATATATATATATATATATATATATATATAAGATGTGTACTGTTACAGTTGTACCATTATAATGGTATACTGCGTTTTTTTCTTTTAAGGTGGTATGTACCATGGTAATTTTTCACTGTATGTTGGTAGTTTCCATCAGTAAGGATTTACAGAAATTCCTGAAGATTTTCGTGTCATCTTTAATAATATTAACAGTGTGTTTTCATTATTTAATGACAAAATAGTTTTAAAAATTGAAATTTTTTTTTCTCAAAACTTGTTGTATCTGTCAAAATTAATGATGACAAATATAATTCTAGTTATGATCCATTAATCACATCTTTGACACTTGTCACATATACCAGCAAGGTGGCCCAATACATTTTGAAACATGTTCAGGCAAACTCCAACCTTAAGAAAAATTTCAAATTAAAAGACAAAGACAAAAAAAGAAAAAACAACATATGTCATGTTTGAGTTTTTTACTAGCGTATATGAATATGTTAAGTATATGTATTCCTTCGTAAGACTGTGAATCGTCCTATGATTTTCAGGAGCCCGCTTGTTTTTTTGTCAGAACTATATGTAATTTCTCATGTCACTAAATATTTTCTTTCTTTTGAGTAAGCGTATTTAATGTTTACTAGTCTTCTCTAATAAATATCTTGCCTGGGTGTTTGCATCCCACTCAAAGTTTCCATGCCTATTAATAGAGTAGACTAGCTAGTGACCTGCCTGGGTGTTTGCATCCCACTCAAAGTTTCCATGCCTATTAATAGAGTAGACTAGCTAGTAAACTGTAGGCTTCAGTATCAATGCTTAATATTTTTATCGATATGCTCTCTTTGTCAGCACTATGTCTTTCACAGTATCAGCTATAGTGTAAGCTTAATCATCCTACTGTAGTTACAGCTTTTTGATTGCAACTTATACAACAATTAATATACACATAACAAATTCATTTAAGGTAAGGTAATGACCATATATTTAATTGGGAGGGGGACTGTGGTTTTCTTATTAACTAAAATATTTTTAATTCTTTTATCTCAAGATCATTAATATTTTTACTAATAGTATCGTGGATGTAATATGGTGTTATTTTGCTATGAATCAGAGCAAGATATTTTTTTACAGTTATTGACAGAGAGAATATAATAAAAACATGTGTCAGGCTCCTCCCCAGAACAAGAAATTGTTGGCCCCTAATATAATTGTGGTATACCATGGTAATGTATCATGGTACATTGATGAATACCACTTTACAAAATTTTTTGTGGTACCTGGCTCTTATATGTAAGAACTTAGTGTTCAGGATACAGCTGAACAAATCTGAAATTTTGCATGTGATGTAGTCTTTTGGCCCAAATACCAACCCATATATGCTCAGAAACCAGATTTTGTTCCATGTCTTTTGCATAAAATTTACTTCTCATCCAGAAGGAAAAATTCATTTTTAATTACTGTAGATTTCTGTTTCCAAATCACTTCAGATATTGAAAGCCACCCTCTATTCAAAATATTAGATCTTATCCATTGTATAAAGTCCTCAATAAATAATGCCCTTATGAAGAGTAAATTCAATCAGTGAAATCAGAGTTTCCTATCATGTAGTATGTCCCTGTATACACATATTTCCAAAGATGGAGATAAAGTTGTAGCTGCCATTGGAACACCATGTGTCACCGTCTCAAGCTGGTTATCACTTTTACAACAGGAATGCCTATACTCAGATTGATGCTTTACATTGGAGCCATTCAAAAGACAAATTCTGACAACCCATTAATATTTCAAATTTAATAGAAGCATGATTTGCTTGTACAATCTGAAGAAAGTTTTCTGTGTTAATCACATTGGTGTTAAGGGTAATGAAAGGGCAGATAAAGCAGGTAGAGCTGCCCTGTAGCCAACTATTTTGGAGTGGAATATTCAGTTTAGTTACTTTAAATATTATATAAATTGGCTTTGTTTTATGGTAAATAATGTTGAAAGAAAGCTCTACAAAAAAGATTCAAAATGTTGTCACTGGAGAGTGGCATTCCTCATGTAGAACAAATTGCAGAGATGAGGTATATTGTAATGCATGGGTTGTGGACATGCATATCTGACTTATGTCATGAAGGGTGCATGTTGACCAGAATGCATACCTTGCCAGTGTCTGCTGATGGCTGAAGCAGCAGGCAGGGTGAACCCTACAACTTTTTGCCTGAACCGTTAAGTAAAAATAAATAACAAAAAATAAGGGTCAAAACGATAAACCGAACCTTCTAACTATATTATTACCTTTTAGTTTGAAAAACGAATAATAAATCTTTTGGGTTAGCTCATTTTTGTTACTTCATTTTTGACTTTTGCTTTAATGCGTTTAGTTTACTCGCGGGTCACTCAATTTTTGTCATTCACCCTGCCTGCTGCTATGAATTTATCCAGATCAACTACAATATTTATATTTTTTTATGCTTCTCAATAAACTCCTCTACAGTTGGAGGTCTTTCCTTGTGCGGCACGTACTTTAAATTTCTTTTACTATAATAAATTACTGTAGTTCGGTAATTATTACCGCCACATCGTGTACAAATATCCAATTTACCACGTAGTCCTTTACCACACAATATACACGGTCTTGTTCCGCCCGAACCTTTCTTTAGCATATAATTATGACGGGCACAATATTCTCCTTTACAACTATTACCACAAAGTCGTGTTGAGCCCTGAATAATCCATATACAAGTATTATTTGCCTGAATTGACATATATAATAATATACAAATCTTTAATTAAACAAATATTTACTTAAATATATAATTTGTATATAGTATCACGATGATGACAGAAAAAAAGATGATGACCGAACCCCTATATAATAATTTATATAATTTAAATGAAATTAATTATTTTAAGGATATTATTTGCCACGACCGCAAGGATGACGCTATCGAAAATCTGGCAGTGTGTAATGGTGTTTATGCACAAGGGAATATTATACAGCACTTCGGTAAATTTTATGTGTTTTTATGTGACTCTGACTTTGATAGATTCGCCGGCGAGTTTACAAATAAATCTTCAGTCACAGAAATAATTCCAAAATTCAGATTAAGATATCCTGTATTTGATCTTGATACAAAATTCCTTCTCGAGGAAGTGCGAGATTGCCTAGATCATTTTATTGGTATTCAACAATCAAATCAGCCAATAGACATCGACGAGGTAATTGATTATTTTGCGAAAATATGTAAATGTGATCGTGAAAAAGTATTTGTTTTCGAAACAAATAATGGCTATCATGTATTATGTAAATCTACCCCTGTAACATTCGATCAACATCGCGATTTAATTGGCAAAGCATACGGGGTTAAACGACGATGGAATATTGATCGTCAGGCCGGATTGTACAGTATAAAATTGAATGGCACGCGGTCGCACAAAACGGGCGAACAAACATTATGCAAGCGCCTTATATTCCCGAATCACAATTCGGGAGATAACAAATATACTGCATCTGAATTACTAGCTTGTCCAACGGCGATCCAACCCCAACAGGAAATACCACGCGATGATGACGAAGAAGATATATGTGATATTTCCGGAGATATTGATGACGACCTCACACGAATATCTATTGCGCTGACGGGAGAACCTGATCAACTGATCGACGTGATTAATATATGCGGAAATAGATTCACAATTTCAAGAAAACCCGGACATTATTGCAACATCTGTGAACGTCGTCATGGATTTAATGAATTACGCGGCTATGTCGAGGACAAATGCGATAACTGTTTAGTCTATATCAACCATGATGACTATTATTCTATTTGCTGCCCAAGATCAACGGGAAAACAAATACAATTACCCCTGACTCAGTTAGAGACTGATGATGTAAACGAAACTGAGAAACACAAAAATAAAAAATATATAAAATATTTAATCGCGGCGAGACGCAGATTACACTATCCCGGTTATATGAAAACTAGAAACGCGGATCTTTCATATATTGAATTACCTGATCACGAAGCAGGACCAGGCTGCCGAATAATATTTAACGAAGATTACCTTGACGGGTCCGCATGTGGACTTGGCAAAACAGAAGCAGCTTGGAGATCATTAAAAGATAATCAATCTGTTGTTGTTGTATCGTACAGGAAAACTTTTACGGAAAAGATCAAAGCTGATTATAATATTGAATCGTACGCAGATATTATTGGCAGTATTATATTTAATGAGGGAGATAAACGAAGAGTTATTGTCCAATGGGAATCTCTACATCGGATTCGCGGAGTCCCTGATGTACTTATTGTAGACGAGTGGCACGGCATTCGGCGGCAACAATTTGCGTCTATCAAATACAGTAAAGAACGTTGGGAGAAATTTGCTGGGTTAGTAACAGCGTGCAAAAGATTAATTGTTCTCGACGCAGATGCTGATGATGATGATCTTATATTATTCCGCGACAAGTTATCGAGGTCAACTATGAAATTTATCATAAATGATCATAAACCTGATCATGATAAAAAGTTTATCGTCGAACGGTCGCATCAAATTAATTTAAACAATTTACTTGATAAATTAAAATCCAAAGACACAGACGACAAAATAGCTATATTTACACATAACAAACAGCGTACTAATTATTCCGTTGAAAGTCTGGCCAAACAACTACAACATCTTGGATATCGAGTTAGATACTATCACGCAGACACTAATCCGGCGCAGAAGAAATCGGACTTCAACAATATTAATGCTGCATTTGACAATGTTGATGTTGTATTATTTAACCACACTCTCGAGGCCGGGGTTAGTATAATTGACGATAGATTAAGAATCATGTTTGTATTTTCTGAAGAACTAGGATCAGTAGAAGCAACTAGGCAGGCCCTTCACAGATTTCGTTGTGTAGATGAGATACATTATTCGGCGACGCGAAAACAACGTGAAGGTAAATTACCGTTATATCGTGAGGCCATCGAGAAAGTAATTGTGGATCGAGAAAGATTGATTGATGACGATATTAAATTATATCGAATACCAAACGCAGGAGAATTAACGACATCGTTCGGATTTGCATATATCAGCGACATCATCGACGAAAATAACTCCAAGATGTACTTCACGCCAAGATTGATCAGCATGATGAAGAACACCGGATATACTATAATAGAACCTCCCGTCGATGACTTTGATACATGGGCGCGCAAAAACAATATTGAAAAACCATCAGATGCCGACATCAAGAATAATCCGGCCGTTGATGAATTTCTAAAAACATCTATAGGTGATCGGATTAAACAATATACCGGGGAGTCAGGAACAGAGTTACGTGAATATTACAGATATAATCACGGCGAGAAATTAGGGCCGTACGAAGCAAAAAAATCGTATTTGAATCACATATTCCAGTGCGATGTTAGTAAATTACCGGCCGAACAAGTAGAACATTTATATAAAAACTCCACACATATGAGACGAGGTCAAC
Source organism: Megalonaias nervosa (assembly GCA_016617855.1). Lineage (NCBI taxonomy): Eukaryota > Metazoa > Mollusca > Bivalvia > Unionida > Unionidae > Megalonaias > Megalonaias nervosa. Next base: position 4,693 of record JAECUM010003886.1, on the reverse strand, counting down.
GCGTTATTGTCGATAAATTTAATCAAGGACATGCGATTGAAACAGAAGTATTTAGATCAGATAAACTCAGCCCGGGCGAGAAATTGTCAAAAATAAGGATATTTCTAAAATTATTGGATCTACCTGATGTTGTACCTGATGATTTGTTAATAACAACATTACCGATATCCGGCTCAGATTTACGTATGTACATCGAGGATATGATCGGCGATCCTGATCTGATTCAGGATTATAATGATCTATTAAGTAATTGGTCATCAATATTTCCTGACATAAGATTGAATCGTGGATCAAAACTAACTACACAAAATGTCATAGAAAAAATAAAATTGATCTATAAGAGTTTTGGCGCATCATTAACGGCAAATAATAAGATAAATCCAACAAGATCAGATTACACACTTAATTATCTTGTATGGCCTAGATCAGATCTTCTTGATGATCCTCGTTGGAGAAATGGTATTAATACAGATCAGGGGTTTTACGGCGGTAATGATATTACTGTTATAAATGAACATTCTGCCGTGTTGAAGTTTCACATATGGAGCGTCAACGGTTGGTTTAACAATTAATCCTGACTGTTATAAACGAACCTTTAGATTTTGATAATAACAATTATTTTTGTCAATGTTGAAGCGGTGCATTTTCATATATAATATAAAATATGCACCATTTCAACAAACCCTGACATATATCACAAAAAAACAAATATTTTTTTATTGTCAATGTTGAAGTGAGACACTTTTCGAATAAAAAAAAATATTGTATATTAATATCGTCTACTATCTAAGAACTTATCAATTTGAAGCTCCTTTATAATATTTGTTGTATCTATCTCTGACATTAATAATATATTTAATAAATAAATCGTCTATCAAATTTCAAATAATACTATTATTGTTGTCAGTTGAAGGTGTTATTATCGCAGTTTCTGCAATAAGTCACAAAAATAATAATATTTGTATCAGCATGCTTATGGCCCGCTTATAGTTTCGAGAGTGCTGATCAATACTATATAATAAATAAAATTCATACTACCTACTGTTTTATCATCAATTTCCACATTAAAAATTTCTTCAACATTTTCGAGCATTTGCAAAATCAAAGTACTAGAAAAAGTGTTTGTAGGATAATTTGATGTTGTTATTTTGAAATTCACATTATGGCCAGTTTCAGCTCTTTTACTAGTTTCAACCAAAATGATTAAATACAAACCAGATACACTAGGAATATAACTGAAATTGTTGGCCGCTCCAAGTCTCCACGTGCCAAATCCAGCAGTAGCTTCATAAACAATATTTCTGATTCTTTCGTGAGGGATTGTAGCTATATTTATTTTCTTATTAATTTCTTTAATATCTGCTTGTATTTCATTTAATTTTGTATTAATCTCGGCCAGTTTTATATCAACTTTTGATGGTTCTCCGAAAAACTTTGATGGGCTTATTTATATTTCTGCGGAAATTTAAGAACAATTCTACGTGTTTATTAAAAGTTTCTACGTGACTATTATAATCATTTTTTAGAGTATCAATTCCATCAGCTTTTAATGTGCTTATTTCATTCTTAATATCGTCCACATATTTCTTTGTTGCCGCATCAAATTCATATTCGGGCGCGGCAAGATTATTAATATTATTATTGTTCATGTCGAGAGATGCCCGCATTATGCCGCGATTGGCCAGCACATACTTAGATTCTTGATCATCTACATATTTCTTTGTCGCCGCGTCTGTATCTGCAATTGGTTCTCCAAGATCTATAATTTTATTCTGGCCCATATTAATAGCGTTTGTAAATATATCACCCACTTTCTTAACATAATCACTAAGTGCCATGCCAGAATCTTGAATTCCGCCTTGATCAGAGAAAGTGACCACATTATTAACGGCCGCGGTTGGAACTCTCACAAGTATATCAGGTAATTGTACATTACTTGTCATTAAACGACCTTCTTTATCCTGAAAAACAACTACTTCATTTTTGTCCACACTCGCGAGATTCAATAAATCATCATTTTCATTTCTGAGCTGATCCACAGTTGCGTATTTTGATAAATCAACTTGCCGAGCTCTACGGGAAGATCTACCATAAATATCTACCATTATTTTCATTAATTTCTGTTTAAATTCACAACTCGGCGGATTTCAGAAAATAATATTAATAATTTACACATTTTCACAAATTCTGTTATATTTTCCCGCGGATTTCGCAGATTTCTACAATAATTTCAGTAAATCCAGTAAAAATTCTATCAAAGTCAGGTAATTATACCCGACGGATTTCAATTTCTGATGAATTTCATAAATAAATCAGGTAAATATACCCGACAAATTTCAATTTCTGATGAATTTCATAAATAAATCGGGTAATTATACCCGACGGATTTCAATTTCTAGCAAAATTCGCGAATTAATCAGGTAAATATACCCAATATTTGACAGAATTTCATGATTTTCATTAAATAATTTTAATTTTATAAATATTTTTGTCAAATTTCACAGATTGGCCAACAATTTTACAAATAATTTCCAGATTTCTAATAACAATAATTATTTTTGTGATGGAGAAACGGGACAAACATTATATTATTATATGAAAATGTCCCAAATCTCCAAACTTTTATATATACCACAAACAAATTGTCGCAGTTTTCAGATTTCTAATAACAATTATTTTTTGTTACATTATATTGTGCCGAGGCCAATGTCAGTCTGTGATTAATTTTACAAAGATCAGATATTCTGTTTTTATTTGTTCTCTGCTCATACTTCAGATTCTTTATTAATTTCTTCTGCCCAGCAATTTTGTTTTTATAAGCAACTACAAACTGGTTATGATCATCTATTTTATTTTGCTGCTCAGCAATTATATTATTAAGGTCATCAATTTCATCTTCAAGATCAACAATTTTATTTTTCTGCTCATCAATTATATTTTTTTGTTCATCAATTTCATCTTCAAGATCAACAATTTTACTTTTTAGATCATCAATTTCATTTTGATCTGCGACAGTCACGCTGTGGCAACATTCTATTTGTTCAACTGCGGGCTTTACAAGATCAGGTCTTAGATTATTGTCAAAAACATTTAATCGCCGCCAAATATCATAAACACGCCACAGACTTATTTTATACTGTCTAGCAATTTGATGGGCAGATTGTTTATTTCTGAGGTCCGCGATATTCTGTTCATCGGCATCGGCTTTTTATAGTTGATTAGCAATACCTTAGGTAATTACTAGAAATATTTCCTGACAACTATAAAAAGGCGGATATATTTTATATTTGATAAAATTAATTATTTTTATTATTTTTCTGAAAATCTGTTATTAATTATAATGCCGAAAATAGTTATAATAAATGATGCCGATGAACAGAATATCGCGGACCTCAGAAATAAACAATCTGCCCATCAAATTGCTAGACAGTATAAAATAAGTCTGTGGCGTGTTTATGATATTTGGCGGCGATTAAATGTTTTTGACAATAATCTAAGACCTGATCTTGTAAAGCCCGCAGTTGAACAAATAGAATGTTGCCACAGCGTGACTGTCGCAGATCAAAATGAAATTGATGATCTAAAAAGTAAAATTGTTGATCTTGAAGATGAAATTGATGAACAAAAAAATATAATTGATGAGCAGAAAAATAAAATTGTTGATCTTGAAGATGAAATTGATGACCTTAATAATATAATTGCTGAGCAGCAAAATAAAATAGATGATCATAACCAGTTTGTAGTTGCTTATAAAAACAAAATTGCTGGGCAGAAGAAATTAATAAAGAATCTGAAGTATGAGCAGAGAACAAATAAAAACAGAATATCTGATCTTTGTAAAATTAATCACAGACTGACATTGGCCTCGGCACAATATAATGTAACAAAAAATAATTGTTATTAGAAATCTGAAAACTGCGACAATTTGTTTGTGGTATATATAAAAGTTTGGAGATTTGGGACATTTTCATATAATAATATAATGTTTGTCCCGTTTCTCCATCACAAAAATAATTATTGTTATTAGAAATCTGGAAATTATTTGTAAAATTGTTGGCCAATCTGTGAAATTTGACAAAAATATTTATAAAATTAAAATTATTTAATGAAAATCATGAAATTCTGTCAAATATTGGGTATATTTACCTGATTAATTCGCGAATTTTGCTAGAAATTGAAATCCGTCGGGTATAATTACCCGATTTATTTATGAAATTCATCAGAAATTGAAATTTGTCGGGTATATTTACCTGATTTATTTATGAAATTCATCAGAAATTGAAATCCGTCGGGTATAATTACCTGACTTTGATAGAATTTTTACTGGATTTACTGAAATTATTGTAGAAATCTGCGAAATCCGCGGGAAAATATAACAGAATTTGTGAAAATGTGTAAATTATTAATATTATTTTCTGAAATCCGCCGAGTTGTGAATTTAAACAGAAATTAATGAAAATAATGGTAGATATTTATGGTAGATCTTCCCGTAGAGCTCGGCAAGTTGATTTATCAAAATACGCAACTGTGGATCAGCTCAGAAATGAAAATGATGATTTATTGAATCTCGCGAGTGTGGACAAAAATGAAGTAGTTGTTTTTCAGGATAAAGAAGGTCGTTTAATGACAAGTAATGTACAATTACCTGATATACTTGTGAGAGTTCCAACCGCGGCCGTTAATAATGTGGTCA
>JAECUM010003885.1:122500-133669 GCA_016617855.1 Megalonaias nervosa | reverse complement strand
AAATTCAGTAATATATCCTCGGATGGTTCTTGATGTCCATTTATCCTTAAAGAAACCTCGGAAACACCTAGTTTGTCGAATATCATAATACTACGTAGTTGATTACCTACACGTGCAGTATCTTGAAATGCAATAAATATATGTCGTGGTGCGGCTATTCCCTGTTGAGAGGCTATTTGCCATGTAAATAAATCATTAATTGCACTCTGAACAGCATCTGTGGTCATTGTTAACCACGATAACATCGATTTACCACCTTGATTCATAAAAGCAAGTAACCGATCTTCTTCAGATATTGATGGAGTCATCACCGGTATCCATAATGAAAATTTGGTTAATACTACTTTACCATGAAGTGCTCTAGTCGCAGCATCATCAGCAACTGCAACATGCCATATTGCATCATCGTCTGTAGCCTTTCGTACGAGTACAACCGTATGTTTAGCTCCGAAAATAACTTTTCTGACATTTCTGCAAAATCCAAATATGTGTGAAAGTGGAATTGCACATGAAAACATTCTATCTTTCAACATTGTTTTACGTGATGCAAATTCTAAGTTAAAATTTGCGTTCATTGATATTACTGCGGGAGTTTCTGCGCTTCCTAAAGCGTTTCTTACGTTACCTGTAGTTACATTTTTATGATCCGGGTGATCAGAAGTGTCCTTTACAAACATCATTGATGGACCAGCTGATCTTGAATAATCGTCGCTATATCGTGCTAGACCTAATATTGTTGTAGCAACATCAACGTCCTTCTGAATTGATTCAATATTTTTACCATCAATCATATAAGTGGCACTGTCAAATAACGCCATAATACCATTATTAACAAAACCAAAAGCAACATTATTATCGTATTCAGTATTATCCGCTTTAAAAATTTTACCTTCTACTTCAATAAACGCCTCAGCGGGTAGGAAATACCTACTTGTATCCTGAACTTGTAGTTCAATTCGTCCACGCTGATCTGGAATTCGAGCGTCATAAGAATAATATTGATAATCACGCTCAGACTCATCTTTGAGTACTGGTGCGTCCATGTCGAATGCCGGATCAGATATGCGCTTAAACATATTTATTATAATTATTATCGTCTAAAACGAAGACCACTTCCTGCTATCAGACTAGCGGTTATATTTTTTTCTTTTTCTGACATTGGTACATCAGCCAACTCTGCTAGTTTTTGATTAGCAACTTGATTTATTATTTTACTGACATTTGGAGGCATTACTTCAGTACTAGGTAATTTTACTGGTGGTTGAGGTTTTCGTCGTATTAATCGTGCTAGCCTATCTTTGATCGATGAAAATGCTTTATCAGCGAGATTACCCATAGCACCAATACCTTTTTCACGAACAACATCAATAGCTTTCATACCCAGTTGCTTTGCGATCGGTATTGCTTTTGGAGCTATCCTTTTAAATAGACCCTGAACAACATCACCTAGTCCATCTCCGTAGGTTGTTTTGTATACTGGTAATCGTGAGTTTATTACTCTGACCATGGTTGGTCCACGTTGAGTATTATGTACAATCATTTTATTATAGTAATTGTATTTAATTACGTACTTAGTCGCTGTAGTAGTCATCGGCAATTTCGTTAATAAGAGACTGATAAACATCAACGTCCATGATACCACCTGTAAATAACCGCCTACAAATATCAGCTGCTTCATTAATTATTTCTGGAGAATTATTACCAGCTCGTTTTCCTCCGATGAGTATTTCTAATCGATCAACATCAGCAAGGACGTTATTAGGACATAGAGTAAAATCACTTCCGGTAGAGAAACCTTTTCCTTTTTTTAAATCTTTTATCTTTTTCTCTTTCTGCCTCTCTCTGTATTTCATTATTTTACGTAATCCTGTTAATCCCTTCTTTTCATTTTTTTTTTTTTTGAGTTCTTCCGGTAATTCCCCAAATTCCTCTTTATACAATCTTTCTCTCTCCTTCAATTCATTTATCTCTTCTTCCTGTCTCTCTTTAATAAACCTTATCCTTCTCTCTTTTTCTGATTCTCCCCCTAGTGATGTTAATGATGGAGGAGGTGATGGTGTTTCTTGTACACGTGGTGGTGATGATTCTTGTTCTTCCAGAATTTTCTGTGAGGCTGGCGACCAATATTTTGATTCTTTTACTTTTCGTATTTTGTTTGCTGCTCTCTTTGTCATCATTGATAATGATAATGGTGGTGATGATGATCTTAATGGTGGTGGTAATGATAATGATGGTTGTGATTCCGATGTTGTTTCAGGAGCAGGCTGTAATTCCGATGTTGTTTCAGGAGCAGGCTGTAATTCCGATGTTGTTTCAGGAGCTGGTTGTGATTCCAATGTTATTCGAGGAGCTGGTTGTTTTCTTTTTATATATTTTCGTTTTGGTCTTGCTGCTGCTTCTTCTCTTGCTTTTCTCTTCTCTTCTTTCGCCTGTATCTTGCTTTCTTTCTCCTTTCTATCTGTTTCTTCCTGCATTTTAGCTAAACTATTAATTTTATAGATATAATCTCGATATTTTGAATCATTAGATTTAACTTTTTCAACATTCATGTTTATGCGATATATTGCTTTATACCACTGATCACGGTTTCTAATATCTTTAATGTTTTCAGGTTTCATTAATGTTTCTCTCCGACTAAAACCAGCAAAAGCCAGCACAGCTAACATATTTGTATCCTCAATCCCCCTAATTGTTTTAACAGCATTTTCAGTAAATTTATTTACCAATTCAGTAGTAGTACTACTAACAACTATATCTTGTTTAGGAGCTGGTGCTTCAGCGACTACAGGTATTGGTTGAGCAGCAGCAATTTCAGCTGGAAGTCCACGTAAAAGTCTTTTTGTCTGTTTTGTTCTCTCCGCTATTTTTTCAGTTGTCTCAGCGGTTTTCTCTAAAACAGGAAGAATACGTTTAGTTGTTTCAGTAATTGGTTTAAATAATTGTTTTGTATCCTCTTCAAATTCAACATGAGATTCTTGTCGTTGTTGTAATTGTTGCTTGACAGCATCACGAACAGGTAAATATTTTCTAATTGCTTCTAGTCGTTCTCGTGCTAATCTAGCAGAGTGAGGTTCGCCTATAACGACCATTATTAATAATATTTATACTGGCTGTAAACTAAACGCATTATAACATAAAAAACAAAGATTCAAAAATAAAATAACAAAAATGAGCTAACCCAAACGATTTATTATCCCTTTTTCAAACTATACGGTAATAATAAAAGTTAGGAGGTTCGGTTTAGCGTTATTGACCTTATTTTTCAGCCCCTGCAGGAACCTTTATTTTATGAAATTTGCTCGAAACCAATTTGTAGGGTTCACCCTGCCTGCTGCTAAAATATATAGAAAAGTCAGCGTTACTTAAAACAGTATAAACAGTAGCAAATATAGATGAGGGTTTGAAACCAAAGAGGGTTTAAGGCCAGAAACCCCCACCCCCTCAAAAATAAATATATTATGACATTTTTTCACCACCTCAGAGACCCCCTCTCCCTCAAAAAACCACCCTTCTCCAAATTTTTATCTCAGAAAATGATGAAATAATTTGAAACCCAAAGGGAATTCTAGACCAATAGATTTTTCATATTAAACAAATGAAATATTATATATATAATGTCCTTCTGTCATTCAATCCGACGTGTTGGATTTGATTTGAAAAACAAATTTTGTAAGATATTTAATTCAATCAAATCAGCCTCATGCTATACTGGTATAAAACCTAAAATAATAAGCAATTGTATTAAAAATGTTGGTTACCATGTATCACCAAAATATGGATCAGTATGGTTATTCGCAACTGAAAATGACGAACGAATAAGAGGTTGGACAGATGATTTGATGACATTTATTGACAATATGTTTGGTATTTTATTTGATAATGATATTTCTAAACATCTACAGTGTATGTAAGCAAGGTTCCTATCTCCGAGACCCCCTACCCCTCCAAAACTTTCTATGTTAACATTTTGTCAAAAATATGTTAGAAAAATAGTTTCACTCACCTGTTCACGTAATCCTATAACAGAATGGCTATGAAGAAAATTCTAATTGCCTTTTATATCGTTATTCTGGAAAAATATATCGCAAATATCTTTGACCTTGATTTCAGTAGGCGTTTTGGGAAAATCCATTGGAAATTACCTATCTTTAACCTTGATTTGGAGTGGGCGTTATATTTTAGGAAAATCCATTACAAATGACCTATCTTTGACCTGATTTTGGCGTTATATTCTAAAAAATCCATTGGAAATTCCATATCTTTAACCTTTCAAAATGTTTACATGATCCAGTTATTATGGAAATTCTGTGTGGGCAGACGGCATGCAATATATTATGACGCTCCGATTGATTTTTATTCACAGCAAGACAATTGCAATGGAAATATATTAGTCGTGCAAGGAATATTCAAATGGCAGCTTTCTTAGTGGGCTAACAAAGGAAACAGTGCTTCTGTCTAATAAGATATCAAACGAATAGACTGGAATTTATTTTTCATGATAGAAAACCAAAGTATTTTATCATTTACTCGTACACGATTTTGAAAACATTTTTCTATATATTTTTAGAGAATATGAAGTAGTATATGAATGGGGATTTGAGACACTTTTATCTCTGTTCATGGATCAAATATTTTAAGTCTTCTATCGTGAAAAAAATGATGAACAGGTAAGTGAAAACATTGCTTGAGATTATTTTATTTTATATCCTAGCATTACTATACATTTTTTGATAATCTTTTTCATATCTGCTGACTCTCATTGTCAGAATATCTGTTAACATACTGTCAATAATACGAAACTCTCGTATTAAATCGTCCATATCATATCTTGTACCACGCAAATAAGATCGTATCTGATCAAGTAATTTTTTTAAGTGACACTTGCTGTTTTACAAGCGTTCTTTTTCGTTGCAAGTCGAGGTTCAAATCTTTTACACGCTGTTGCAAGAGAAACACCAGCACCGGATATTATTAACAAAAACGGATTTAATGATGCTCCACTTGAAATTATACCAGAGCTAGTCATTAGCAGTGGTAAATATGATATCACTTGAAGTATTTTGTTATAGTATTTGTAACATTTTTTCACGCACCAAAGTTTTTTATGATAATATCTGTAATATTGTAAAACATCTTGTTTTCGAATTTTATCTGAAATATGATTAGAATCAATGATATGTTTTTTCATTATACAATTTTTTACACAAAAACAAAAGTTCTGGCACCAGCAATTGAATCAAGAAACTCACGAAATTTATTATTATTAGGATCAGCTATAAAAATTCTGTATTTGTCATAAACATCGGAAGAAGTATCCTTATATCGTTCATCTGTTAGTACATATTTTTTCTTTAACCAAGCGTATGAATCAAAACTATTTCCTACTTCACTCTCGTACAATCTATTTTATTCACCAAATTACTGTAATCGATTTCTGTTTCATCAATATACCCTAATACTAAGCTCAACTGATCTAACGTGAAATTTTTGAGAACAAGATGTTGTCTGATAATTGTATATGCGACTACCAAATTTGCTAGCATCAATTTTTTAAGCTTATCTAGTTCAACTGTAAGAAGACCAACAGCAGAAGCTACTTTTAACATTAATTTTTCATATGGTTTTGTGAGTATTGCTTTAATTTCTTTGTAATAATTTCGTAGTGACAATTGTCTAGAGTACTGTAATGATGGGAATGGAATATCGTCTTCTTCACTTATGTTGTAATAAGAACCAGACTTTACTTCCAACTTTGTTTGATCGACTACTTCAAAAAACTTTTCTCGCTCATCATCACTAAAATGACAAATTTCATCATCTAAAATTTTGATTATCTTTAGAGACTTGTTAACAATAATCGGATCAAGTTCTGGGTCTTTTTTACGTATCATTGGCAAAATTGCTTTTGCGTACACTTTAATAATTAACTCTGCGTCTGACGTCATAGTAACGATTTTGACCAAGGTTTCTTTGTCATTGTAGTACATACCGAGATGTTTAAAAATATGTCGTTTTGAAAAACTATCATATACATTTTTGTTTCTTTTTATTTTTATTTTCTTAGTTTCCGCTAGTTTGTCAAGACGAGTATGATTTTCGGTTATTCGTCTTTCTTCCAATGTTCTTCCACTATAAACTCGTGCTTTTATTAAGTCTGATTTTATTATCAAATCTATGTTATACCAATCAAGCTCGAGTAATATTTTTTTAACTATAATTTCAACTTGTTTTTGTTCTTCTAGGCAATCATCAGGATGACAGTATCTGCTTATAATGTCAAAGTTTTCTATTGCTTTTTCCATTTGTGGTCTTCGCATGTGCATAACGCGAATAAAATTAGCAGAATTTTCTGGCAATGTTGTATTGTCTAATAATTCGATGCCAAGTTTTTTCAAACTTTGTAACTCTTTTGCTATGTTATTAACAGCTCCAACATCTATTTTAAGGTTAAAAATATTATCATAAAATTCTTTCGCAATGGTTATAATTGGTGGTTCTGACATTATTTTATAACACTAGATTAAATTTGGTCATCAAGTGTATATATTTGAAATGCTGTCAGTCCTGGAAACGGACGTTCAGCAGCAATAACATAAACTCGAAAATACAAGTACTTGTTAACAGTGTTTTCAGTCGGAATCGTAAAATATTGTGTTGTTGAAATGTAAGTGTCTGTTGTGCTATACAATGTTGCCCAATTAATATCATCATTTGATCCTTCCAATCGCCAATTATAAATTCGACCAACGCTAGGATTTAATCGGCCTCGCAAATGAAATTGCCAAATAGCAACTGCAGTGGAACATTTGATTTGGATCCAAAAATTTTCAATTTCTCCGTTGGTCGTCCACTCGTGTCTATCAGAGAAAGCGTAATAAGGATAATTTTCAGGATAAAACGATAATGCGCTTACATCAAATCCAACTGATGACTTAAACAATATAGGAATATACCCAACATTATTTTTGGTTCGTTTTACACTACTAAAGAGACTGTCAACATACACTTTATTTGTCAGATCGTTATGGTTAACTGGAACGTAATTCGTCATTATCTTGTTGGCTTTCATGTTTATATTCCCTGACATCGGTCCACCGGATTTCTTAAAATATGGGTTAAGTTCTTCTTTTAATTGAGCATAACTAATAGCATCAGTGTTATCAGATGGTCTGGTTACTGGTAGTCCAGTTATTTTTGAATTTAACATGGACAGGTCACCTGTCATTGTATCACCGGCTTTGTTAAGCTTATTATCGTCAACAGATTTTAGTTGTGCATAACTTACAGCTTGTGTTTGATTTAAGTTTTCTGGCGGATATACAATCTCTAAATTTATAAAAAATTTTCCTGACATGTTGATATTACCTGTAACTATCCCACCTATTTTATCAAGTTTGTTATCATCAACATACTTCAACTGCAAATAACTTACCGTTTGTGTTTGATTTAAGTTTGCTGGTGGATACCTGGTCTCCAAATTTATAATTTTTTTTCCTGACATATCTAAGTTACCGCTTAAAGTTCCACCAGATTTATCTAGTTTATTATTGTCGACTAATTTAAGTTGTGCATAACTAACAGCTTGTGTATCAACGACATTTATTGGTGGTTTAATCTGTTTCTATCTCTAGTACTCGCTGATTTGACATAAACAAGTTTCCCGTCATTGTGTCGCCGGATTTTTTTCAGGTAACCTGATAAATCAACCTTACCATCGGTAATTGTTGTACTTACAGCTGATGAATCTCCTACTAATGTTCCAACTTTTGTATGATAGCTCATTATTTATTTATCGTCTGACAATTTTTTTATATAACATAAAATTGTATAACAATAATGGCAAAATCGTCGATATTAAACTTTGATACAGAGCGGTTGGTGAAACATAAACATGAAAACGAACTTCCAGATTGTCATTATCTTATTGTTGGAAGAACTGGGTCGGGAAAAACAAACTTGCATATGAATTTACTTCTAGGAGATAATTTTAACTACGATCGCGTTTATATTTACACAATTAATCCACAACAGGATAAGTACGAGCTACTTAACAATTATAATGACAAACTTCGTGATGATCTTGAGGCTGATGAAGATTTTTTTTATTATTATCAAACAACCAGAAGAACTTGTTCCAGTTAATCAACTTGATTCGTCCGAACACAAGATAATTGTTTTTGATGATATTCCGCTAAACAACGAGGAAATGAATAAAATAAGATCATATTTTTCATTATCACGTAATCAAAAATGTAATTCTATTCATCTCGCCCAGGGTTTTTATAATGTTGACAGATTTAGTCGGCGAAATACTGGTTGTTTATATTATTTCCAGGACGTGACAATGTTGACGTTAGAAATATCGCGAACGAACAATGTGGTGATGTAACAAAAGATACATTTATTGAATTATATCATAAAGCGACAGCAAATAAATATGACTTTTTTTTTGTTTGATAAATTAACAAATGATACGAGTAAAATGTTTCGTTGTTGTATTGAAAAATACCTACAATAATTTGTATAGGAAATAGTATATAATTAATGGAAAGACAAGCAAAGTACAGAAAACATAGAGAAAATCTAAAAAAAAACTTGTTAAATCTAAAGCTGAACTTAGGCAGATGATCCAACAAGCACGACGTGGTCAAGTGGTTGCAGCAGAAACAGCAGCAGCCGCTCTCAAACCAGTTACTAAAGCTTTACTTGGAAAACAACCTGAAACTAAGCCACTGTCAGAAGAAGAATTTAAAAAAAGACAACAAAAAGGTTTACTCTGACTAGTTAAAGAACCACAAGAAGCAGCTGCTGGAAGAATTATTGAAAGATCTGAAGAAGAAAAAAGATTAGCGGAGTCACTTGTAGCAAATATAGCTGATCCTGCTGCAAGACAAGCTGAACTAGATCGGCTAATAAATGATCCACTAGCGCTTCAACGAAGATTAACAGGTTTAACCACATGGGAGATTAAAGATATTCTAAAAAATTTATCAGAAAAATTAGCGGATATTGAAAAGGAGCAAGAAAGAGTCGGAGAGTTGACGGTAAAGTTTACGGAAGTTGAAGATAAAAGACGATGGCATATAAAACAAGCAAATAATAATATAGAAAATCATGAATACGACGATTTTTTAACGCAAAATTAAAATAAAAGATCTTGATAATATAAATAAATGGAGTGATGAAGAATTTAACAAATTTATTACTTATTTAACTGTAATAATGAACGACGGTGTTACTGCTAAAAATGAGTTAAACACAGCCATAAAAGAGGAAAATATGATTCCACTTTATGATAGAATGACATATGGTATTATTGCTTTAGTAGTTGGAAAAACAGCACAAGCCAATAGAAAAGAAGCTTCTGGTAAGGGGTGGGATTTTAAAAGGAAATTGTTTAAATTTGATGAAACTCGTGTAAAACAATATAAACAAGAAAAAGCTGGAAAAGGAGTTAGAATATTTTCATCAGTTACTGAAATGATTGGCAGATTAATGCTATTGATATCATCAAAAGAAGCTGGAAATGTTGGTGCTGAAATTGACAATGAAATTATTGACATACTTGATAATTTGAGATCGGAAAATTTATTAACATCTGACGAATACGAACCTTTACATCGCGATTTAATCGCGGCGACTTAATTTTATAAAAATATAATAATAAATGTCAGCAACATTATTACTAGACTCTAGCCAATCTGATAAAGATAGCGCAAATTTTAATGTAAAGTATATTCCGTGAATAGAACTAGATCGTGAAAAACAGTATGAAATTGGACTAATTTCCTGCACTTGTTGGAATTCTACGGCTAATGTAAAAACTGGAGTAAATGATGAATTTGAATTTACTACTCCTAGTATAGATCGTCCATTTATGACATGGAAAACATTTAACATTCCACAAGAAGCTTATAATGTCACTGATCTAAATAAAATGATAAAAGAACTTATAACAAAAAATGGAGGTAAAGCTGATAATTTTGAGCTTACACCAAATTATAATACGTTACGCGCTAGAATGATATTAAAAGATATATTTGTTTATCTAGACAGACCAAAAAAGTATCGCACCACTGATAGGATTTGATTTTTTGATATATTCTGCTGTTGCTGAAAATGTTGTTACATATGACGGTAAATTTCCAGTGAATATAACTGATGTAAACGCAATATTGGTGAATTGTTCTATCGCATCTGGATCTTATGCAGCTAAAGGTAGTAAAGAACAAACGATATACAGTTTTTCACCAGACGTTCCTTCAGGATCTCTTATGCAAATTAGTCCACGTCAAGATATTTATTATCCTTTAAACGTTGAAAATCAAATAACAGAAGTAAATATGCAATTGACAGATCAGTCTGGACGACAACTGGATTTTAACAATGAAATTGTTACTTATTATTTACACTTACGTGAACAATAGTAAACATATTTTATAGAAAAGCTAAAAGATTTTTAGTAATGCGAAAGATTTGGAAGTAAAATTATGCAATCCAGATATAATGAAACAGAGAAAAAAGTTTATAGAAGAAAAATACTCGGAGGATTTTGAGAAATATATTTGCTAAAATTATAGAAAATGCTCCAGGAATAGCTCATAAAGTTGCACCAATTGCACTTGACGCATCAAAAGCTTTTGCAACTGGAGCTGCATTTGCTGCTGGAACTGCTGTTGGACAAAAAATAGCTGATGAAATAAAAAGACCCACAATCAAACAAGCTATTTCAGAAATCGCACCAACAAAAGAAACTCAACGCGCAATGATAAGAACAACAAAAAAAACTTTTATCTCCGCGAGGAGAACAAATTATAAAAAAAAATATTATCTAAAGTAACAGCGCCGCAATAATTTTGTATAACCTAATAAATAAAAAAAATGTGTTAAAAATTATCTCGATTTAGCAGAAATTTATGACGAAGACGACACGGTAACAGAATTTGAATATATTGAATATCTCGATGAAAATTCCAACGAATCTAATAAAGCTGGCGTTAGAACATTTAATACTCGAGACGATGACGTATTTCTACTTCCTCATAAAGCAATGTTGGAAGTTCGTTGCCAGATTATGACAGTAGCTGTTCCACCTGCCGCAATTGCAGCTGACGTAGAAGTAGCTCTTATAAATGACGGTTGGTGTTTATTTAAAAGTGCTCGATATCA
>JAECUM010003885.1:0-117500 GCA_016617855.1 Megalonaias nervosa | reverse complement strand
CAGGTGACTTTTGGATTGCAAGACTGGAACTCTGTTACCGAGACACCATGAAACCCCATCACAATAATATGCACAGATCTCACTTTCTCATGAACCCAAGACAGTGACAAGCAAAGTGGATTTCTCACATTCAAGTCCAATCAAAAGTCAGTCTCCCAGTGAAGCTCATACTATCAGATGCAACATCGCTTCATAAATATTCATAGGTCTCAAGCGTCCCTTGTAAATAAGTTTGTCCAACACCTTGACGAGATTAGCTATTTACCAAATGTCCCTTGTAGTAAGGTTTATCTTGCACCTTGATGAGATTGACATGTCAAGTGTCCTTTGTAATGAAGTTTATTCAACATCATAAAGAGATTTACTTATTAAGCAAGTGTCTGTTGTAATTATGTTTGCCCAATGCCTTCAACAGATTAACTATTTACCAAGTGTCCTTTGTAATTAAGTTTATCCAACACCTTGACGAGATTGACTAATAAAGTGTCCTTTGTAATCAAGTTTATCCAACAACTTGATCAAATTAGCTTATTTACTAAGTCTGACACAAATCTATCAAAAACAGAGTTGCCCGAGTCTTCATAAAATCAACCACTCAGAAGCAAGATCATCTTATTTACAAGAATGGATGAATCATTAGTATTTTAAGTCCATTTACAAACTTTTCTCAAGTCAGATTGTTAATACAGTTTTTAAAGTGGCACCAAGCCCAGTCAGTCAGCTCATTATCAAATTCATCTACGATCTTGAGGATACAAGCCAATATTCAAGTTAGATTTAAACTGTACAAGCAGTAAGGCTTCCAGATGTGTAGCGAAGATTGATCTAACCTGTACAAGCAATATGACTTCCAGAGGGGTAGCAAACGCTGTCAATCAGATGCAATATTACCTATGTAATGTGTGGATCTTCCTCATTGTTTAATATCTAAGACACCTTGGCAATACACACCCACATTCCATGTTTCATAAAATAATACGAGTTCAAGAATGACAACAAGATCACAACATGCATTAATCTCACTTATTCCTTAACTTGTGCAAAATCATTACAACTAATATTTACACAAGTCCACATTCCACGCCTGATCACAATCAAAGAGTCTCCAAATGCACATTCTAATTCTCATAAGGACAACGACCAACTCAAAGGAAATACATAAACCACCCTAATGCAAATGTTGAGAAATGGTGACCTATTTTGGTACTGCAATATTCCACTTCTTGAGATCCATCTGTGTACCAATTTTCACAACTGAAAAACTATATAGAATCCAAGTAATCACAAACTATGATTGAATACAAAACAGGCAAAACACCAATAAAACCTATTCATACTTCACCTGCAGAACATAATGAACAATCTGGAGTATAAAAACAAAATCGTGATAATTTAAAATTAAAACTATAATAGATGATTTTAAAGTTTGGTTACAAAATATCACATGACTGTGCAATGAACATTATTTATTACCATCCTTTTTAAAGGGTCAAGAATGCTAAATGATATCTGATCACTTTTTCTTTAAAAATGCAAGAAATCATTTTAGCAAGATGGACATGCAAAAGCAAATTTAGAAAAATCACAAGCAAATGATTTTCACATAAAAGCAAATTTACTCAGTCTTTGCATTTTAAACATGCAAATAAAAGAATGTTACAAGTACACTTACTGTATTAATTTCTAAAACAAAACAAAGACAAAAATATACAGTGGTTAAAATGCAGAAAATGTGTAAACTGGTGTAAAAATGGAAAGCTGTAATATATATGAAATCGTGACTCATTTGAATGCATAAAAGTGGGGAGAAAATCGATTCAAAAAATCATTTAGCATTTAGATCTCTGCCATGCTTGTAAATAAAGTAATTCAAAATCATGTTGCATTCAAATCTGTTTAAAGGAACTGACACCCCACTGGTTAAAAAGCATTTCCTGCAATCCTAGATGAGGCCCATTCTCCTTATTAACTGCCAAGTGTTGAAAACATTGCCAATATTATGTAAGTATAATTAACCATTTCATTAAGTCCCAAAAGGAATAGAAATAACATGATACTGTCCATAATAAATGTCCAATTTGTACCATATTCAATTATGGCAAACTCGATTGAAAACAAAAGAATGAAAACCCAACATCAATGAGACTTTGAGTTCAGGATAAGTGGTAATTAAAAAAAATTCAACATGGTGACCATATTGGATGTCGGGTCAGTATTTTAAAAAAAAAAGCTTTTTCTGAAAAACTTGTGCTGACATGTTCATCCTTTCAAGATTAGCAGTGACAAAATTTTCAAGATAGCTGCAACTATATTGATGTCGGAGTCACTCACAGAGGACCAGCTAGACCTTGGGATTAATGTGTCATGTGTTAAGTTTCACAGCATATCTCCTAGTAATTCATTAGTTCAGAAGATGTAGCAATAATAATAACAAATCTGTGTGAACAGATGGATGATGGACAAAAGACCCATACGCTTTTCATGTCCATGACCAATGGAACTAAACATCACACTTTTCAATTCAGTCACAGTTGTGGAAAAAAAATCATTATATAAAGGCCATGTACAATAGAAGAAATCAAGGAACTTTTTCTTACTGGAAATGTTCCACCTCTTTCAATTATAAATCTTGAAGTACACTTGATACTTTTAGCAATAAAGCTTAAACAAATGAATTCACCTAACTTGGTTTCCACCAACTGTCGTTCATTACAACATTAGAAAAACAAGACTCAACTCAATTTTCAGTGAATCAAAACAAATGTAGACATCTATGGATAATATAATAATGGATATTGGCAGAAACAGACAACAATAGAATGCAAAGTCAAGATGAAAGTATTTAAAACATAAATATGCATGATTCTTAAAAAAAAGAAAGAAAAAAAAAATCAAAATGTAAAATGTATGCTTTCCGTGTCTTCATGCAAATGTGCTGTATATAAAAATAATTATATATTTTGGTCAGAGAATGTTGACCTAAAAAATAATTCAAAAACTGTATATGCTATATTTGTGGATAATGAAACAACAAACATTACATAGAGGTGTTGGCAGGAAAATGCAAACTTTGGTAAGATAAAAGCATTTTAAAATCAAAGTGCAATAACTACAACATGTGTAAGCATTAAAATGACGAGTGCGAAAAGTGGATCTAGTGATGTCTAGTGTTGTCAATTTCAGCAATTTATACCTGATCTGTGTGCAACATTAAACAGTCTTGTCACAGTTGATTCCATTATCATCGCCTTCTCAAAAATATTACAGTTCTAAATATACTTCTAAATAGGTACTGTAACCAGATACACCAAAAACATAACCTGCACTATAAGCGAGGGGGCAATTTACCAAGGGAAATCAAAGAAATTACAAAGAGTATCTCATTGCCGCTGGACATTGAGAAAAATTACCTTATTTTCAAGATGCTCAATCTCTGAAAAAAGAATGTGGATGTTGTCTTCCATGAGGTTTCAACACACTTTATGTGTACATAAAATCATTGTTTATTATGTCACTAACTTCTGTTCATTCACAACATAAGGCAATTCTTTTTTTATCTTCAAAAAGTAAGAACATTTTATTAAAACATTCGATTCCAGGATTTCACTGCAAACTTTCCTTATTCTAACCCCTTTTTTTAGATCTGATACAAAAGACAGTAAAAAGCAGGCCTATGGTACTTTTAATTTAAAGTAACAACACAACAAAAATACTTCCGCAAGCTGGAGATCAAAACACAGCACTTAATTAGGTTCTCACAGACAAGTGCACAGACATAGCTGTGATGGAAGACCGCTACATTTCACAGCTGATTACAAGACAACACATTGCACTTACAATGATGAAATTCAAACCAAATTAAAACCCCAATTTTAATTCACAAAACTTGTTTATTTGGTTGTTATTGATTTATTGGGTAGTTATTGATTTATTAAAATTTTGACACAAAGAGGCATTAGAGACATTTTCAGTGAATGAAATTTAAATGAATATAGTAATTAACAGTATACTTAGAATGTTGTTTACAAAGGAAATTGAAGAAATATATGAATACTGAAAATTTCACAATTTTGTTTCAAATATTTTGGATTTTTTAACCAATGATTTCAAGGTTCAATTTACCAATTTTGTTCCCAAACTTTGTCATGTTGAACAGATAGGGTCACTTTTCAGGCATCTTCTACTTTTACAAAATGGGAACAATGCCCAATTTATGGAGGGCAAGTGGGTTCACGAGTTATCCAGGTGCAAGTTCTTGAGGGATTGGTGTTATCTCCATACACGTGGATAGAAAGTCTGTGTTTATTGACAATTTTCAGGCGGTCACAAATGGGGGAAATGGAATTCAAAATGAGGACAAGTAAGTCTGTGTTTACTGACAATTTTCAGACAAGTCACAAATGGGGAAATGGAATTTACACTGACGAAAGAAGTGTCACTCCTAAAATAATCATTACAAAATCCATTAATAATGGTTCACTGATTCAACTGATTATTTTATGCCCAGAGAGAAACTTGCTGATGCATGTGCTAAAGCCACACAGTGCAGTTTGCTGTAAAGAGAACACGTTACCTAAGTGAGATGATGCATACGTGTAAACATTTATACAAGTACAGTAGAAGTCTTTTAAGTTGTCTGACCAACTGCCATCTGATGTTTCTCTACCTCGAAATCTACCAGGTCATTATTTCGGACTACATCACTAAATCAGCCCAAGTTGATAAATTATTTTAGAAAATCAATATTGTCTACATCAACCTTGGAGCCCTTGTCAGATTTTACTGAAGCCTTCATAATTGTAATTTGTTATCATTTTAACTCGAAAGTGCTGAATTATGTCCTTTACCTCCATTTTGGAGAGTGGAGAATCTGCTCCCGTTACTTTAGATAGCAGATTACCAGTGGATTTTATATAGTAACTACACAATGCAACATTATGATCATTTAATTTTCACTGTAGTTTCTAATGGAAGGTTTATGTGAATCAGATCGAGGTATCATTTAGTGACTTTCATGAGAATTAGGTAGAACATCCAAAGTGCTGACAGGAGGTAAAAAGTCAAGTCATGCTCATCAAAGTTAATGGAGAGAAGTCATACAGTGTATACAAGTATAAGCTGTGGGTGGTTAGAAAAAAAACTTCGAAATATGACTTCATTTTCACTGTAAAGAAAATGTAATGAATGGAGACAAGGACAAGATTTGTGATAATCAATTGATCACTAAATAATAAACTTACAACAGCACCATCTTTATCATAATTTCATCTCTCTCTAGTTTTAAATGCCTGACAATTGTCAGCAAGCCCAGACTTTCTATCCTCAAATGTGGAGGAATCTGGTTGCACTACTGGTGGAGAAAAATCTTTAGATTTCTAGGACTGTGTAATCTATTTGATGAGGAGATGACAACAGAACATGAAGCAGGCTGCTCTGTTCATGTCGACTACACTACGTTTTCTATGGTGTACATTTCTTGATTAGAAAATGCCAATATGACAACAGGTAAAATGATGCTATGCTTTTACATACAATAAAACATATACATAAGCCCACATAAAATGTTGCCTAGCAAAATACATACAATGATGACCAGTGTATATATGATAAATTTTAAACAAATAAAGAAGAAAAAATAACAGTTGTAAAATACAATACACACATATTAAACTTTCTCCAATTTAGGGAACATAAGACTAAGAACTATTGAAACTAAAATGTTCCTTCACACAATACCAACTTTTATTTTGTACCGATCCATATATTAATGATGGGCGACGTACAAATTGGCAATTAACTTGGCTATAAGGGCAGGTGTTCTGAACTACTTTAAGTTTGAATTAATACCACCAAAAATTATTCCTTGAACATTATCTCTTGTCTGCAAGTCTTGGACTTTTGCCTTCTACATACATATGCTTACAGAAGAGAAAGAATCCAATGGAACCTTATGAATTTAGGTAGATACGTACCATCTTTCAATATTTATTTATCCAAAAACAGAAATAATGACAAAAAATCCAGGAATTCAAAACAAGACCATATCTCCATATCATTGCTGCCAAGTGTTGAAACCATCTCTGATATTTTAGAACAAACAGATTTTTAAATTAGCCACTCTGCATCAATATTGCATGTCCTTACAGCAGCATCACTTAATATAAAATGGACATCATACAAGTCCACGGGGGGGGGGGGGGGAAGAGAGAAAGTTATATTGCAGGAGCAACAACATAAAGATTTTCAAAATGATTGTCATGGTGGCCATACTGAATATCCGTCACTTCCATTCAAGACCAACTAGACATTCAGTGAAAGTACATTGTCAATATTACCAGCCAACGTGAATAAAAAGGGACAAGATTTTCAAGATGACCATTGTGGCAGCCATATTGAAGGAAAGATTGGCATCACTTTCATTCAGGACAAACTGGCAATATTTTCATTTAGTTCCAACTAGACCAAGGGATTAATGTGTGTGCAGTTTTGTGACAATCCTTGATGTAGTTTGATTCGAGTAGCAATAACAGTTTTGTGCTAATGGAGTGGCAGATGACAGATGCTCGACCGTCCCATAATTCATCTCGTCTCTGGGGCCAGAATCCGAATCACTGCCATCTAACCTCTGTCTCCGTGGGTTCGAGTCTCAGCTCGGCTAATGTGGTTATGTGAGAAAGCTTGCCAGCAGCTTCTTGTGGGTATGTTGGTTCTTCCCAGGGTTTTACAGGGTTCTTCCTCCACCAGTTATACTGGCCACCATGGATAGCCTATCTTGTGCTGAAAAATGGCGTTAAACTCTACAATAACAACAACATCTCGTCTCTGACCAGTAGAACTAAATACAACTTTACACAGAAACCCCCTTAAGTGACATTTTATGATTCGAAATAACTGGAGAATATATGTAAAACTGCATTAACACGTCTTTTATGGTCTTGATTAAAGATACTTGTCCCTCCTTGGTAGTTATTTTTTCAATTTACGTATCTCTCGACTGATGTTTTCAACTCCTTGGCAAGGCTAAAAGTACATTTTCTCTAAGAGTATGCCTTTCTAAAGTTACAGATTAAACAAATTATTGCAGGATAAATATGAATATATCGTGTAATGTAATGAAAGTTAATACATGAACTACACCATTGTCATTTCTGTGCTTGACTACTTTGGTTGTGAGATTTCAAGTAATCACTATTATGTGATCTTGCTCCTTTTTTTCATCTATTTTTTCCAAGTATAATTTCACACAATATGAGATTTTAAAAGAACAATCTTGTCAGTGTCAGTTATAACACATCATTTTATCTACACAAATAATACATGCAAAACTTCTTTATTGCTATTCAAGGTAGAATTTTTAAAAAAAATGGAATGTAAAACTCCCATTTCTAATTTTATTTCCAAGGTAATCTACAAACTATCTGGCAAGATTTTTTGTTAGTGTAGTGAAAAATGTTGCAGTTTTTAAAAATTGTTGGCAGTCCTGATATTCTGTGACTTAATTTCTTTTCACTGCAACTACTGAAGGTCTGTTACCATTATACATTGATGAAAGTACGTATTTCATGCAATTGTAGCATGCAGTTGAAAATGAAGTTCAGAATTAGTTTGGTATTTTTTTCTAAATCAGTTGATGTTAATTTCAGTTTCAATCCAACAGATTATTCAAACCTCCTGTCATTTTTCTAAAACTTTTTTTTTTTTTTTCAGATTCATTTGCCTGCACAAGTAATTATCACTTGTGCTCATAAACAGTGGACCTCCATGAAAAATGTCCTTTCAACTTTAATGAAACCCATTTTTTTTTTTTGCAATAGGATTTCAATCAAGAACGACTTTTACAGCAAGCAGACCCTGACATCTGATGATATTCTGCTGATCATTGGAATTCATGGTCCACATAATTTAAGCAATGTATTAGAAGTGTTGCATTTGTGTCAGCAATATTTACCATTGGAAACATTATTTTCTAAATAAAGTTGTAATTTCGTAACTGTGAAAACTGTAACTTGATTGGCGATTACACTGGTCAAAAGTACAAGACCTTGTATCAGTGTCTGCCAGATTCTTGTTACGTCAATGGTCTAAAATTTAATCAGACCGGTAAGTATTAAAATCTATAACAACTTGTCCGGTTGCTGAAAATCAAACCCTTGTTTCAGATTTTTGTTTTACTTAGTGTGTCACAAAACCACAAGACTTGCCTTTAAATAAGAACCTGATACATTTTAAGCCATTTTTTTAAGCGAGTTTTGTTATCTAAATTATGGTGCACAGTGGACAAATTTCTATACAAATGTTTGTACTCTGTTCATGAAATACGTATTCACACTTGCTTAAAAGGCTGCAATATTTGACAATTTGAAAATGAATTTGTTCCTGTAGGTTTATCTTGCACAGGCAAAGATCAAATAATTAATCCCATTACAGAGTTGAAAATAGTCAAGTTAAAACAATTCCCAAGTTAAAGAGTGGAAAATATTTATAGTCAATTTAAAATAGCACCCCCTCCTAAATGAAGTGTTCAAAATGTTTAATTTACACTATCATCCCATGTCAAGGTGCAAAATGCAGAGAATAATCATAATGGATTTAACATACATCCCCAATCCAAGCTGTTAACAACATTTATATATATTTATGGTCAATTTAAAATCCCAGAAAATGAATAATGTTAGCTGTAAAACTATCACAGGACATTCTCCTGCTTTACAGTTCTAAAATGACCAATGACCAGTTTGTTTTTTTTTCTTCAATTATTCAAGTATCAATTCTGCATGCAAAAAGGCATAGTAACTGTGGTCTACAGGGCAAATTTTGAACGCTTAAATCTAAATCTGAAATAGATTGAAATCTGAACAAAGTGATTGTCCGTACTAAACTCAAAAAATAATCCTAGTCAAGAAAGGTGTGTATCAAACTATTACCCCATTTTAACGGCTTTCATCACGTGGTTGCTATGCAACTGTTTTAACAAGGATTTCTCTCCCAAGAAAGCAAAATTAACACAAGAAAAACAAAACAGAAAAAGGTGAATCAAAAAATGCTAAAGTGGGACCAATCCAACCATGGGTTAGGTGACTGCAGAAACATATTTGTTATACAATGGTACCAAATATGTTATACACTGGTACAATGCATGTTATACAATGGAACAGAGCATTTATACAATGGTACCAAGTATGTTGTACAGTGCTAATGAATGTTATACAATGGTACCAAGTTTGTTATACAGTGGTATGAAGTATTTTATACACTGGTACTAGGTATGTCAGTACCAATGAGTATGTTGTACAATGGTACTGTGTATGTTATACAGTTCTAATGAGCATGTTATACAATAGAAAAATGCATGTTATCAACTTTGGTGTAACTAGTATTCTAGTTGTCTCAGATCTGTACTCCACTTGTGGCATTAATAAAATGTGCATTGGCAGTGTGTCATTTAACTAATAAATGTCAGATGAAATTTTTGTACGCACACATATATAAAAATGGAATTTAGGGTCAAGGAGTTGTAGCATGCAAGTAATTTAGAACAAGACTCTTTTGACATCAACTGATGTCAATGTATCATCCACAGGATCGGCTTTTCTTTTTCTCAATTCTTTCAACAAAACTAGTAGGAATTGTTCCTTGATCTGTGACCACAGCTGCTTCTCTTGGTTGCAAATGTATCAAAAGCAGTGTTTACTGGATTACCTGAATAAAGTGGACAGTGGCGGATTGTGTGGGCCATGTCACCTGTTGAACCACAAAGCGGACAAACATACTTCCTCAAAATAGGGCAGATCACTTTCCCCCTGTTGTCCTTTACAACATGGGTACTGTAGAACTCTAGAGTTTCTCCATTCCTCTTACAAAATGCACACATTGTTCCTTCTCCATTTCTAGGCTGTTTGTAATGTAATGAGGTTTGTTCACCTTCATTGTGTGATCCCCCATGAGCCTTCAGAAGATCCCACATCAGTAGTGTCAGATCCTGGAAATCTGACAGACTGCAAATGTTCAAATCATGGAACAGGGTCCTGGTCAAAGATGAGGTCTCATTCCGATCAGAATGGCTGCAGCTATGATGACAATTTTCTGGATAGACAAACGACCCATCATCAGAAGTGAAATTGAAATCAGATTCCCTGCATTTGAAATGGCTTTTCTCAGGACGACTGAAAGGTGAAGCATCAGGAAAGATACTCTGACGAGATGAACCATTATTCCAGCCACTGTCATTTGGTACAGTCAAATCTTGCCACTGAGATCTAGGATTACTTTTGAAAGACGAAGGTTTGGAATCGTTGGAAAAGTAAGACTCTGTGTTCATGGCTCCAAATGTTGGGTTTGGTACATCAGTAGAAGATTTCCCCCATTCTACATGATGCACCATTTCTACGAGTCCCTTTCGATACGAGTTAGAATTTTTCTGTGACAATGGTCGTCCCACCACCAAGCTCACATTACCACCATTTACAATTACTTCTTCCATCATTTTGTCTACAAATGACCCGTCTTTTGACCAACGTCCAAGTATAGGATGTGGCTCTGAAACCTGACTTGCATCAGAACTACTTGACAAAATGGAACAGGTTTTCCCAGTTTTCATATTCATGGCAGAAGCAGATGCAAGTTCATCAAATTGGGTGTCTGATTCATTAGATAGAATAACTGCTCTTTCAAGTTGCTTTTTCATGACAGCAGCTGATGCAGGAACTTCAAAATGGGAGCCTGATCCTCTGCTGCCAAAGGATCCTTCATTTTTTAGGAAACTATTGGTGTTGATGTAAGACCAAGCAACGGAGTTGGAATCATTAGGGCTAACAATAGACATTTTGGACTTGAGTGAAAATCTGTCTGAGATGGTAGGTGCTGTGTTGTTCAAAGGTCTACTGGAAGTTTGAAATAATCCATCAAAGGAGTTTGAGTGCATATATTCAATTGGAAAATCATCTTTAGAAGAAACATTTTCAAACTCTTGAAATTTGTCTAGCAATGGATAGTCATGCTGCAGAAACTTATTTCTAGAAATATCAGATTCATTCTTTTCCAAGGACAACAACTTCTCCATGAAATCATCAGTACCTGAACTAAGTTTACAATTCAAAGCAGAATCGAAGTCCTGGGCATGGAAATTATTACAGAGGAACAGAGAATCACTCCCATTTTCTACTGCAATATCTTCCTGGGAAAGTTTATCTGCGAACCTTCTATTGTTCATGCTGTGGACTAGTGATGTGATTCTTGTACCATTTGTAGGATTAGGCCCCATATCAATGGCAACCTCTGAAATACAAAAAAATAACGTACATTAAAATTTTTTAAAGTTTTCCTGATGACCCAACAGGGACTACTGAGGTCAAAAAGATAGATCCTATTCAAGTCCTCATGGCAGGTAGTACATGTAAGCAAGTACATTGGTCCCAAGGACCAATCTTCAGTCCAACACAAGCTGACCTCGAGTCATTTTGGTCCCCATACAACTCCGTCAAACCGGGAGCCTCTTCACATTTTCACACAAGACCGGGGTGGGGGGTGGGGAGAGAGAGAATGGAAAGTTTCCAATTCACTTCCAAAGGAATCCAAGCATGGCTGATTCAGAGGGATTTTCCTATCGACAGTTGCTTCAATGCCATACAGGTTGATTTTAATTAGCTATGAGCCACCCACAAGACTTTGTGGATGAATTTTTGGTATACTGGACTTGTGATTTCTGTCTGCATGTCCCATTTTATCTCAAATCTCAACAATTCTCAATTTTTACAAGGTTCACCTGCCCATATGAACCCCTGTGGATTTCTTCAAATTGTGAACAAGTTCATAAACATATGAACTATTTTTAAACTGAGCATGAAATGTTCTTGAAATTTTTTTTTTTTTTTTTTTTGATGTTCATGAACTAAAGCTCTTGAACAGTTCATTACTAACTTGAAGATATAAAAAACGTACAATTCATGAAGAATAATGCTTCACAACAGATCACATACTGTTGTTGAAAGAGTTCATGAAAATATGAAGAACAATAAATGTACTAAAAGCAATTACAATAGTTCATTTAAAATAACTGTTGAGTAGTTTTTGAAAGAAGTTTGGAAGACGTCAATAACAGTTTTAAAAAATATCCAAAAAATACCATCTAAATTCATGAAAACTGTTGAAAATGTTTACAAAAATAGCTGGAAACAAATCAGGAATAGTTTAAGTACATGAAAGTAGCAGTGGAAATGACTGAAAACAAATTAAAAATGTATGATGATCTGATTTTCAATGCACCATAACTGAACGAAAGGAACAATTCATATCATTACTTGACCTCTGAACTCTAGTTTTCTCCCCGTTTTCAATATTACTCAAAATAAAACTTCTTTGAGGCAATTATAAAACTTATGAGAATGTCTGAAAAAGGATGACAACAGAAATAAAAATCTGTAATTGTCTATAAAATCAATATATTTAAAATCAGACCTCCGCTGTCCTATTTCAAGGTCTGATGACAACCACTTAAATGTCACATTCTGGTGACCTTTGAATTAGCAGATGGAAATGCAGTTTTCAAAAATCTGAAAGTGAATCAAATCGTTCGGTTCACACTGATGCTCTTCATCAAAACTGTTCAGTCTCCTAACACGAAGATACAAGACTTCATCTGATTGATCGATAAAATCAGCGATTATGGTAATAAAATACATTACCAGAACATGACCCCTAAGCAGTTACTGCCAGATCTTCATGTATAACAGTGGAGATCTGATTTTAATCAGATTATCTATAAAGTTTACAAAATAATGAAATCAAAAAGAATTATTATCTATCATCATCTCATAAATCCTGTATAAACTCCATGCAGGTGAACTTTAATTTAACTTATAGAGACATTTTCTAACAACAAACCAACATAAAATGCAGCTTAGAGTTTAAGTGTTACTGCAAAATACGAAGTCCAACAATTAAAGTTGCAAGTGCCCTCCCTATTCAAGGTGTTTTAATCTTCCACAGTCACAAATGATTCTTGTTATTGTTTTTTTAAAATTTTTTTATATTTTTTTTAAAGCAAAGTTATACCAACCTGCTGATAATTGTTATTTCATAATGCAAAAGCATTAATGATGCTAGATAGCATCAACGGTTGAAACATGTGGTAGGGGTGGGAAGCAAAAGGAAACTAGGTACCACTAAAGATTTCCCTAATGCAGCAGCAGCACTGCCTCGACTGTAAGAAGGCTCAGAATTGCCTAAACAAATTAATGTAAAACAGCCACTCCAGGCCTCTCCCAGAAAAAGTAAAACAATTGGGGCCCAAAATGCCATAAAACAAGGCCCAAAGAGACCCAAACAGAGGACAAAAGTCCACCTCTAACATGTAAGCAAGAACCACAAACAGATTCGGACTCGCTCCATATAGAAGCTAACTATGGAAGATTATGACAGATGTCCGACCCCAATTCAGTCTCAAACCCCCTCTTAACAAACCTACCTTTTGCATACAATACAAATATCCCTAAGGATATAGAAACAAAAGAAACAAAAATCCCTAATCCATCTATAACAACACAAAACCAAGGAAATATAAATATGCAAACACCTCCTCAAACTCATACAACGACCAACTGAAAGGCTTCAGCACCCACTGCCAACCAAGGGCACCCCATCGATCTGTTTTCATCAAGGGAGAGGTACATAGTGCCACAAAACTCTCATCTCAAACAGTAATGGGCGAGCTGAGAGGAAAACAAATCCGGATACTGCTCCCTTAAATATACAAGGGGTAACCTGACAATAGTTCAAAGCAGAACAGCACGTCAAGTAGGACAATTCCTCAATATGGAAAAAAAAAATTGGAAAGTTAAAGGTCAAGGTCACAAGGCACCACAGGACAAAGCGCCCCCAAAACCATAATGCGATGTTGCGATATACACAGACATATCCCATTCAACTGAATCAATCACACAATATTTAAGAAGCAAGTGCCATACCACAAAAAAAGATATAAGCCTCAGAAAGAAACAAGGATAAGATGCCACTACAGTGATCTTATTCTTTGCAACCAACAAAGCAAATAAGGTCCAGAATGCAGACTATATAATCCCAAATAAATCTACCCATATGCTGATAAACCTTGCTTTTGTAACAGATGTAAATGATGGGGATATTTCTCAAAAAACCTATAAAAATCTACACAGTTGTAACCACGGGACTTACACCATAAAGACCAAAAACCATATAACAAGAACGCTGCATTAATTACACTAAAGCGTACAAACCTAACAGCTCACAATGCCGCAGGGTGATAAA
Organism: Megalonaias nervosa; assembly: GCA_016617855.1. Lineage (NCBI taxonomy): Eukaryota > Metazoa > Mollusca > Bivalvia > Unionida > Unionidae > Megalonaias > Megalonaias nervosa. The sequence continues at coordinate 103,220 of JAECUM010003885.1, read as the reverse complement.
GGAAGCACTCATAACAGAATTACTTATTACTGAAGCATTACAGTACAGAGTAGGTACAAAATCAACAAACTGACCAAGCAGTAACACCATAAATGCATAAATGGGATACAAACTGGTTAAAGGAAAAAATCCAAACAAACAAATACTTAAAAGTGGAGTACATGTACAAAGAAAAATTACTAGTATGGCATGGAACCCAAGAACCCAAGCCGAAAAACTTAATAATAGGCGAACAGAAACCACCAACCCTCGGGAAGTAATCTGTATTCAGGAAACTCGCTTAAATGACACCAAAAATATACCAAACATTATAGGATAAAGTAATAAATATATGAAACATATATCACCAACCGCTAGAGGAGGAGAGGGGAATAGCAATATATATAAAAGATGGTGTGACAACAGAAAACTATGCTATACCCGAGTTAAGACCAACAGGCAATTTGGAAGTTCAAGCAATTAAAATCCGAACTCAAACCACCATATTGTCATAATTAACACATATGAAACAACAAAACTTCGCAATAGATGATGTTACAAAACTGACAAAAGAACTTGGTGAATGGGTACTAATATGTGGTGATTTTAATGCATGTAATGAGCTATGGGGAAACATAAAAATGAAGCTAAAGGGAAAAGTTTAGCAAATTGGGAAAAACAATGCGATTTGGTACTACTAAATAATGGAGCACACACATGATTATTAGATATAAGGGGACAAACATTGGCTATCAACCTGTCCTTCTGCTGGTCAAGAATGGCAGTGATAATGGATTGGCAAGTAGACAACAGATACACACTAGCGAGTGACCACTTCCCCGTAAATATTGACATGCAACTCAGAGCACCCCAAATTAATACGTCACTTCCTCCATGAAACGGTAGATGTCACAAAATATACAACCAGGACATCAACACTTTTAATAATAATGTAACAGATACCTTGACTACTTTAGCTCAATTCACAATACCCAGGACAAAAGGGTTAATCCACAAACCCAAAGTACTGTAGTTAAATGGAGAGTGACTAATGGCGAGAAAAAAAGGCCCTAAACTAATTCAAGAGAACAAAACATTATAGAGATTTCATTTCATGAATTTTAAAGAGAAAGAGAAAACAGCCAAACAAATAATAATGACAACAAAGCAAAACTCGTGTAAAGATTATTGCTCAAAACTAGACCTCAGCACAAAATCCAAGAAAGTATGGCAAATAATTAGAAAAAGGAAGGCAAAAGCAAACCAATAGCCCCAAATATACCCAGATTTGAAAATAAAAAACAAAGCAAACTTGTTTGCAAACTTCTTTGCCAGCATGAGCAGCAACAATGACCTCAATGACAATTTAAAGAGCATAAAAAAGTTTGAAGAAACAAACTACAATATTAATGAGGCTGGGAATAACAGTGGCCCCTTAAACTTGCCATGTACGACCACCGAATTAACCAAGGACCTAAACAACTTCCCCCAGAGAAGTCACTCTAGGGTATGAAATATATAAAAACCTACCCAGCAAGCAACAGTAAGAATGACCCTCATAAACAAAATCTGGAAAACAGGAGAAATCCCCAAAAGATGGAAGCAGGCCATAATCGTTCCAATCCCTAAACCAGAAAAACCAATTAACGATATAAAATCATAGAGACCTATCTCTCTAACCGACAACGTATGTAAAAGAATGGAAACTACGATAAACAACAGACTTAAATACCCTCTAGAAAGCCAGGGACACTTACCCAACACGCAATGTTGATTCCGCAACAAATACTGCACTATTGATCGGCTCGTTCGATTGGAATCTGCTGTTAAAATTGCATTTGGAAAAGAAACAAACAAGCCAGGTACCTTACCACCATCTTCCTAGACCTGAAGAAGGCATATGGCCTAATGTGAAGTTGTGAACTAAAGGGTTGATATATAAACTTAAACACTATGGAACAAATGGACAGCCAACTTCCTAACAAATAGAAAAATACAAGTCTGCATTGGACACGACAACTCAGAACAACACACACTGGATAACGACTTGCCGCAGGGAAGTGTAATTAACCCGAAACTATTTAATATCATGATAATTGACTTAAAAAAAAATAAAGAACATTGACCCAAAATGCCTTGACTTGAGACAGCTGATGGCAGCTGCATATGGAAAGTGTGGAAGCCCGGAAGCAGAGAAGTAAACCGACATCTACAAAAAGGGCTAAACAAGATAAGAAAATGAGCAGATACATGGGGATTTAAAGTGGCACCACAAAAAAATTGGCATAGTGTTTAAACCCGCACGCAACAACGAACCACCCCCACCAAAACTAACCCTCAAAGGAGTACCTACAAAGTTTGGAAAGCAAGTAACTTTCTTAGGTATGATTCTCGATGACAAACTATCGTGAAAATCGTACATAATAAATCAACTCATTAAATGGTGCAGTCCGGATATCAACTTGTTCTGCAACCTCAGAGGCACCAACTGGAGAACTAATGAAAGGACAGTCCTGACCATGTACAGGATTCTACTGAGGGCTAAACTTGACTATGGCATTCAAGCGTAAGGATCAGCAAATACTAGATTGCTCCAGATACTGGACACTTTCCAATACAAAGTGCTATGGGTGTGTGCAAGAGTACTTAACAACACACCAACACAAGAGATTCAAATATTAACTGGAGAACCAACCAACCCACCCACCACTTGAACTAAGGCGAAGAAAATGATGCTCCGGGACTTCATTAGAGTATCAGTTCATGGCAATAACCACCGCGCTCAAAGCTCTTGCAAAGTGTGACAAACCATTCTGCAAAAAGAATATCAAGTAAAATACCTTGTGGAAAAATAATGGCAGACCTTGGAAAAGAATCACACATCCCAGAGATTAAACCAGATAAAATAAGATGCTATCCAGACCCCCTGTGGACCTGCCTGATGCCTCAAACTGATTTTAAAATACGAGAATTAGGAAGCAAGCAAGACAACCTGGTTGGCCTAAGGTCAACAATTTTAAACTACACAGACCGCAAGTATGATTCCTACACCAAAATCTACACAGACGAGTTGAAAACAAAAACCCCAAATAAAATAGCAACAGGTGTAGTCATCTCCCAATTAGGTCTAGCATTTGGATAAAGGCAAAGTGATAAATGCGCTATATATATTGTGTAATTCATGGCAATAATACCAGCCCTAACCATCATCAAAGCAATACGAATAGCAAAAGCAGCAATACTGAGCAACTCGCTCAGTGTCCTCCAATCCTTGGCATCTGACCAGTCAAAGAGTAGACTAAATAAATAAATAGATGAATTAAGCAAGATCCCTACTCAAACAAACTGGGCTAACTGATAAGAAAGTAGAATTCATATGGATCCCCACCCACATACAAATTCCATGGAACGAAAAAGCAGATGCTGAAACGCAAAACAATCTCAATAAGCCCACGACTGAACAGCTCACTTACAGCGTTACTGAAATAAATAGTATCACCGGGAATAAAATAAATGCAATATGGCAACACAAATGGGGAAAGTCAATAATAAGTAAACAAATGTACAACAGAGAAAGAAAGCAATTAGGAACAAAAATCACCCGATACAACTATAATAAACAGGACAAGGCCAGATAGAATCCTATTGGCAGGATGTGCAGAAAAATAAATAAAGGGGCTCACAAAAAGAAACTGTCTCCACTGCCCAACTCAGGAAACACTTGAACACATGCTAAATACCTGCCCTCATTATGACCTACAAAGGGCAGAGCTACATACCAAGCAGAAAAACATAGGAGAACATAGCAAATACCGGAGTTACTGGAGGCCAGAAACAGAAAGATAGGGAGTACATACAGTAACAATTATAAATAACATAGGAAAAAGGATATATATATATATATATATATATATATATATATATATATATATATTAATAATAATAATGAACCCAAAACATGACAATAAATGGTCAGAATGGCTGGAAAGATACCCAGCTGTTTTCGCAAGGACATAAACTAAACAAGTGAAGGAGAACAAACAAAGCTAAATCAAAAGCTACAAAAAATTTATAGTACTTCCAAAACTATAGAACCTGTCAAACATTTTTCCCCACCCCACCCCCAGCTATGACGAACAAATAGAGTGGTTGGAAGACATAGCTGTATATCAACAACTCGAAGAAAAAAGAGTTGGGGGCAAACATGCCTAAGTGACTAATAACAAAAAAACATAACACAGTAATAACATCAACATTTGGTTACAGTAAGTATTATACCAAGGCCAGGGATAACTGAAAATATCACCCTTCCCGGATAAGGAGAGTCTGAAAAAAGTCCGAAGTCAAACATAACAAACTTCGGACATAAACAAGCTAAATGGGTTTTGAAAATCCTTTAAACAATGGTCAATCGGTAAGGGGTACTATGGCAACCATGACACACGATCAAGTGACCAGCAGGGCGAGAAGGAATGGTGATAAATAAGATCAGGCACAAGTAGAATACAACAGCAACGCAGGACAAGAAATAATATGTTAAAAAGAATAGGTAATTAGGAAGATTAAAAAAAGGAAAGGAGGCAAAGGGAGAAGAGCACAAGTAGCTACAGGAACAGAATCAGCAGTAATAAAAATAAAGAAAAAGCAGGAAAAAAGACATCACAGCTGGACAAGGGACAAGGCAGTAGCAGCAGCTATAAAGAAGACCAGAAGCAGGAAAAACAATGGAAATTCAATAATCAGGAACATAAAGAAGAGAAAGAAAACAACAAGAAAGCAGCATAGAATAAGGAAAGTAGTGGACACGGGGGGGAAAGCAGTTAAACAGAAAAGCAACTGAGAACTCCTACCAATTAAAAAATAAATGCCCCAAAAACCTCTCAGAAAGAAAATAAATTGCCATCCCCACTTAAAAATAGAAAACTAATGCCCAAACCTGAATAGCCATCTCTTGTCCACCCAACCCCAGCCACAATATAAACACACAATCTTACAGCACACTATCAGTATAGCACGCACAATACATACACATCTATAGCTGACATACATCATAGCATACATACACCTACCTTCCATCCACCCACCCCCAAGTTTCTTTTTATCACATTACCCTATAGCGCTGTCATTCTGGCACAAGGAAGCCCTCTTTAGAATACCCAGATTAAGATCACAAACATCAACGGCTGCTGCAAGAAAACCCGATTTGGCAAACCTCTCAGAAATCAAAAGTATGCATAGTACATGAAAAATAATAACTATCACAAGGTAGGAATAAATGACTAGGATGTGACTCTCACATATCTGGGGCCACGCTATGGAGCGCTCTGCCAGAATAGGAGACTGGACATAGATTCGAAACAAACTTGTACGACTTGAGTATGTTGCTTGTGTGAAAGGTGAGAGCGTTGGTCAAAAGAAAATGGACTGGGATATTTAGGGCACCTTTACTTTCTGTGGCTTGCTCGGGTGGCATGGAATAGCAGACAACTACACAAATTAAACAGCATGCAGACGAATGCAAACTAACAAGTCGTGCATGCATAAGGGAAATGTACGACTATAATCCAACGAACAAAAATGCCTCACTTGGAACTCAGCATTAAGATGTTAGTGTCAGGACTGGTCAGCCTAGTGTCAGGATAATGCGGCTGGTGGGACACGTCTGCGGAATGATGCCCTTGTCCTAGACATCACTACAAACTGCAACAATGCAGACACTGTAGTGATATGACTGAAAAGTTGTTAAAGCCACGTTAAAAATCCAAATCACATACACACACGCTACAACCAAACAAGGTGTTTTAAACAATTGCTGTTCATTTTTGTAAAATTAAGTAATGTGGTTCACGATAAATGACTCGCTTTCATACAAGAAAATTATAATTGTTTGTAAACTGCCCATATCTCTACTTCAGAACTATCAGATTCTGTTTTTTAAGTGCTAAACCCCAATAGAAAAACATCAGTTGGCAGCTGCATGAACAAATATATCACAGTCCTATTTTATAATGTCCCAAATTGTCCTGGTAAAATAGAGTGGAATTTATACACCTCTCAAAATTTCTTAGGCTCGTTTTCTTTTTTAAGTTTCCTGAGCTAACAGATATACAAGAATTTGTCAGGATAATGTTAGTGGGTTGGACATGATACTACATGTCTGTGGCATGATGCCCCAGTGCAAGATATCGCTATAAACTGTTACACTGCAGACACTGTATCAGTACGACTAAAAAATTGTTAGAGCTACATTAAAAATCCAAATCACACACACACACACACATACTTGATTCCAAATAAATTAAATGTAACATTATCTTTTAATTTCCAATAATTCCATTTTGTTGTACTTATTAGTAGCAGATTTATACATTTTTTTAAATGTATGAAGTATCAAAATATTTAATAATAATGAATTAATATTAACAAGGTACAGTATCCACAGATTAAATAAAAGGAAATACATGTAATGTTATTTGCTGTATTAGAAACGTCCATACAATATCAATGCTTAAATAATAAATATATTTTTACTCATAGAAAGAAGAAAAAATCAACAATTATTTATAAATTTCTTTCTTTCCTTCCGTTGATTAAGTCTTATCAGTCATATTATACCTCTCCCTATTGTTGTTCCTGTAAGTATTGTTGTTTAGTGTAACAAACTATTATCATTGTTATTGTTATTCATTTGCTGCCAGAAAAATAAATGTCATTTGTTGATCCTGAATAAACACTTAGATCCCGATATAATTTTTGGTTCTGATAATAATAGATCTTTTTGAGAGACTCGTCCCAGTCTACAAAGAATTACCCTACACCAGTATCGTTTCTGAAAAATAAAACCGGAAAATAAAATTGCACAAGATGAAATGAGGTTTTCCATGAACGAGATCAAATTCAGTATCAAGACAGAAATGGCAGTAATTTCCCCTTGTTTACCAAGTGGAGACCGATTAGCTGTAAAAAAAAAAAAAAAAAAATATGCCCAAAATATACTTGAAGATCAGACACAAAACTACGAGAGAAGCCTCATTTTTCAAACAGGGCCCTTTTTTGAGTTTGCACTGTCACAATTTTACATGCCAATTTGGTAAATTTCATTGCAAGTAATACCAATTCATGTGCAGCAACTACTCTCAGAATGAGATATCTGTTGCGAGAGCAAATCATGGAGTTGTGATGTTTACACTGCATTGTTAGCTGCACAATTTCATCTCCACAAAATGTAATGCATGAAATAAGATGACCTTATGATCTTATAATCTTGCTCCACATAACCATCATTATGATAGTTTTGCAAATAATTAAATTTACTTCTGCCACCTACCAAATTAAAATTTTCAACAAACGTCCATTATCAAAAATAGGATGTTGAGATTAGCTGGAAGTCTGTCAATCACATCTCTGTTTTTCCTAGGACTCTTTTCTTTTCAGACATCAAATTCTACAAATGACCCTCATGCAGTGAACTTTGACCCTCGTGCAGTGAACTTTGACCCTCATGCAGTGAACTTGAACTGAGGCAACTATATAGGTCATGTACATCCAAGTATTCACTTAATTTATATACATATGCATTTTCATGTTTCCCTAAAATCTGCAGTGATTCAACTTCAATATACTTGAGGAATTAAGTTTTAGTAGTTTTGTTGCATTTTTTTTTAAAGATGTTGTGTAGATTGATTGTATATTTCTCCAGAGAGTGGTTTAGGGGTTTACTAAACTTTCACCATTTCTGATAAAGTTGTTTATTGAAATTTAAGTTCAAGGTCAAGCCTTGTTTTCAAAATGTAAAATGTTCTATAAGTTAACTTCTGACCCACATCCTGGTCATTTAATTGTGTCATAGAGGTTCACACAAAGTTCTGATAAACAATTGGTGACAACATCAACTACAGAGTTTCGGGTTTTTCAAAATAGTTTTTTCATAGTTTTGTTTTCTGATTCTCTCTCTCTCTCTCTCTCTCTCTGTGCATAAATATATATATATATATATATATATATATATATATATAAAGAACATAACCCGAAAGGGCCCTACCCATCACACAATGGAAAATCAATAGGAGCAGGGATTCATAAAGAATTAATGGACCAACGACAGACCAGAACTGGAGTAATTGTTCCGGTCTTAATTTGAGAAGTATAGTGTGAGGTTGAGGTTGATAATGATGACAACTCTGCACAAACCTCCCTCAAATGGAAGAATTGGAACAAACAAGTGCAAGTGAAAAGAAGAAAGCAAAAAAGAAACGACAAAAACATAAGAAACAACAACTGACCCTCGTAGAAAATATGCCAGCACAATACGTTCTGGAGGAACCCAAACTTGGGAACACCTTTGACTTCCAAAACAGCAGTTACTGTGGCAAGTGAGAGCAAAGATGCCGAAAGCCCAAAACAACCACAAGACACCAAATGAACCAATGTAATGGGAACAAGCTCCACAAAGGATTTGGTTTCAGGAGAGGGAGATTCATCCCCATCTCAGCCTCAGGACATGGAGGAAGAGATGAAATTGAGCAACACTGACCCTAAATTAAAACTACAAATAAAATATATCACATGCCAAACATCAAGAAAAATCAAAAAACACACCATAATGAAACTGAACACGAACAAAACACAATAATAAAGACACGAACATAAAAACACAGCTCCCGAATCATGATGGGGAATCCAAACCCCAACTTCACTGTTCCACAAACTTCAACACCCAAAGCACAAAGCACCACTTAAGTGGAAAAGAAACCACTCTATACTTAACAACCCCCCAGGAAACAAGAGGTAGTGGACTTCATCAGAATGCACAGATCCCCCAAGAAAAAACATAGTAGAAACAATTGAAACACACAAAGTTCTGGAGAGAAAAAAAAAAAGAGTGGACTGTCCGAAGATGGGACACACAGTGTCTCTTACAAGAGATGACAGACATAAAGTCAAGATAATTCTAGAAGATTACCAATCAAAGAAAGGAAGAAAATGGCAATAACTCACTCACAACTGAATATATGTGAAATATGCAAGCACAACCCAGTAGCATAATTCCTAGACAAGATGGAGGGAATAAGCCTAAAAATCCTGACTATGAATATTAATGGTATAAATGGAAGAGCTGATACCGTACGAAATTTTTCATATGGACTGGATATGGAATCCATACGAACTTTTACAGAAATATCCATATGGACTGGGTATGGAATCCATACGTACTTTTACAGAAATATCCATATGGACTGGGTATGGGATCCATACGTACTTTTACAGAAATATCCATATGGACTGGGTATGGAATCCATACGTACTTTTACAGAAGTATCTATATGGACTGGGTATGGAATCCATACGTACTTTTACAGAAATATCCATATGGACATTTTTATTCTATAGCTGAACCACTCTTATGGATTTCAATGTATCCATATGGAAATGTTATGGATTCCTTATGGAAAATCCCATGGAATATGCAAATTAGTCTGTGAGATCTGTAGATTGTCCATATGGAATAAAATTAAAATTCCACATGGAATTTGGCAATAATCCATATGGAATTTGTGAATAATCCATATGGAATTTGGCAATAGTCCATATGGAATTTGTGAATAGTCCACATGGAATTTAGAAATAAACCATATGGAATTTGTAAGTGGTCCATATGGAATTTGTAAATAGTTCATACAGAATTTGGTAATAGTCCATCCCATATGAAACTTTCCAGGCGGACTTAAGGCAGATTTCAGACAGGTTTTTTAAGTGCTTTCTGCTTAAACCATAAATGCTCATATTAAGGGGGCTTAGGCGAATTTCAAGCGGAATTCAGGATGGAATTTTATGTGAAATATGCAATCAGTTGTTGTAATATTCTGCTTGAATAAAAAGAATCCGTCTAAGATTTCCACCTGAAATAAAAATACGCCTAAAATCCTGTACAAAACTTTCTAGGCGGGCTTTAGGTGGATTTCAGACGGGTTTCTTAAGTGTTTTCTGCCTAACCATAAACTTAAAGCTTAGGTGAATTTCAAGCAGACTTTAGGTGGATTTCTGGCAGAATTCTAGGCGAAATATGCAGATTAGTTGCCCTGAATACATCTAAGATTTCTGCCTGAAATAAAATTCTACCTGACCCCCCCCCCCGTGAAATTTCCATTCGAAATAAAAATCTGGCTAAGGTTTCCATCTAAAAAACGGCTGCTTAAAATATCTACATAAATATCATCTAATAAAAACTCTGCTTCAGATTCTATTAAACTGCCTAATGATTCTTAAACATTATTGGGAATCAATGATAAATAGTCACAATAATTTTTAAAATGGATCATAAATTTTATTTTGACACACATTATCAAATAAGATTTAGATTTTTCTTGTCCTCATTTTCTTTCTTGCATACAAAACCTAATCCATGATGGCATCACTTTAGTCTTTTTCATTTCACTGAAAGTTTGGTGAGATTTCACAAATATTTCGACCAAAACTTTCAATGAAATTGTGGGGCGATCTCACCAAAATTTCACTGAAATATTTGTGAGGTTTCATAGAAATTTTGGCCAAAACTTTCACTTACGTTTTGTCAAGATCTCTAACATTTCATGGAAAGTTTTTTGAGAATTTACTAGAACTTTCATGAGATGTCACTAAACTTTTGATACAATATAGTATTTTACTGAAGTTTCAGTAGTTTCAGATAATTTCAGAAGCTTTCAAATAAATAATGGATATGAATTAAACAGGACTTTATTAACCAAGGTGATATGTCAGTGTACATGAAAAAAATTATACAGATGTTGTAATTATATGACATCCAAGGCAAGAGATATGGGAGTTATTATAATTAATAATAATAATAATAATAATAATAATAAAGACTGTATTTGGAGAAGGCAACTCAGTTACAGAACTAATCTACCTTGAGGCCTTCTATCTGTTAGGTACAATATATACAGTATATACAACATGATGTGAAGAATCTGGCTTGACACTAAATAATTAAGTGATTTTAAAAATCAAAGTATCAAGCCAGGAACATATGCACAGGCATCTGTGAACACATAAACATATATAAAATACAAAATATTATCCTGCACTGAAAAATTCAACTGTGAAAATGATGCAAAATTACAGAAAAGCATCCATTTGAGACGTTGATTATGAAAAGAAGAAATGCTAGGAGCCTGCATTATGTCACTGTTGTACTTGCACACTTGATTTTTGATTAATGTACAAACTATGATGCTGTTGTGGTCTCTTGAACTAGTCCTTGTTCCATAAGCAGCCGTAACAAACGTTTATCATGATATAATTACTCTTATTTTACACTGAATTCTAACACACCTAGAATATTCTGAAAATATACACAATAATACCACCCATGTCGAAGGATGATTCTACTTGTGGGCAAAAAAATTCCGCAAAGATAAGACTATCTTTAATAGACATGGGTATCTGGCAACAATATCAACAATATTTCCACAAGTGATCTATACGTTGTCGCTCCTTAAATTCTGAAAGTTAATCAGTTTGGAGTTATATAACTTCGAAATCATCCAGGTTCAATTCCTTGTCATATTTAGCATGTTAGCTGCTACTGTAAAGCTCATTATGGCACAAACAGCAAAATGCTAGTCCTGGTGTTCTGTTTTCATACAGATTGAGCAATTACGTTCCCATCAAATTTACAGTCAAGCTATTCTCATTGCCGCACAATTTTCAAATGGTTATTCAAACTCGTATCCAGCTTGAAAATTCGAATCGCCATGTTTAGCAAGCATGCTCATTCCCATCAGTTTCCATTACGTGATGATTCACTGGGAAAGTAACAAACTTGGACCAATCTGAAAGCTCTTTACAGCAATAATCTGTTAAATAATAAATGGAACAAATACTTATTAGAAAGCTCATTGCAGAATGGGACCGCATAGAGCATTATTAAAACAAAAGTTTTGGAGACGATCTTAAAAAAAGGTCCATATCGAGGAAAATCAGATTCAGATCAGGAGAAAAGTGAATTTCTGTTTTAAAACAGAGAACACTAAAACTTGTTTGAGGGCAGTTAAATCCAATTGAAGTTAAACAAAAATACAACAACAAAAATCTGAAAAAGAAATTTAACAAGGACTGATGTGGAAAGAAGTTATTGTGCCCAAAATGAACAATACAATTACAGCTATCAGAAACAGGAAATAAAAATGTTGCTGAAAATCATTCAAATTGTACAAGAAACAAAATATAAGTTTTATTACATCTTATTGATATTTTTTATTGAAATGTCAGTGATATTACAATCACAAAATATCACTATATTTTCAGAATTTTTGACAAACTCTAAGTGAAATTTCAATCACAAATTCTCACTGATATTTTCAGAAATGTTGACAGTCAGTGAAATCTCAATCACAAAATTTCACTGATATTTTCAGAAATTTTGGTAAAATCTCCTAAAATAACATAATTTTAGTAAAAAAAGGACATTTGAGTGAATGTCAAAATATTTTCACTGATTTTGCTGAAATTTCAGTCACATTTTCACTAGGGTATGATTTCTGTAGAGCATATTTTAATAGGAAGCAAAACAAAATTATTTTTCAGAGTAAACAGATGGATCAAGTCCAAAATCCACCTTGTACCAAATTTTCTAAGTCCAAAGATTCATCTATGCTTGTAGTTCTTGTGATAAAGTTCAAAATTACACCCAACATTTCTGCTAAAAACATTCCCTACATTTCTGCTAAAAACAGTCCAAGTCCAAAATCTATCTTAAAGTAGGAAGATGAACTGCATGGACAATCAGAACTTTTCCGTCTAACAGTTATCCAAAAATAATATAATTCTCATGACATACCAATGTTTAACAATGATAATGATTGTTCCTATGCAGAATATTCAGTCTGGTTGCATCCATGTAGAAATGCCTCGTACTGATTTGTCATACATTTGTTTGTATCTAAACTGAGTTGAATCTAATTAATTTGTATGGAAAAATTAAGTTTTTCCGAATGTCTGAGCTACAGTAAAGCTTATCATAAGTAAGACCCCAAAAGCAAGTAATGGAGTTTTTCATTCCAGATCCATATTATGTATAATTCAGACATAAAGTATCAACATATAATTGGTGGTTTATTAAGTGCATAAGAATTTGTATTAATATTCTGATGTTTACATTTTCTCTACCTTTTTGGTCATGTCTTTGCCTGTTTTTCATCATCTGTGGAAATAAATTAAAGAAAACTGACATGCATGTGTTTTCTTCAAATTTATACGAGTATATATTCATCCTTCCACATCAGCTACACTGACATATACATGTACTCTTAACTCCCACCAATATTTCTATTTGAATCGGATAGTTTAGGTTATTAATTCTTCAGAGAGTATTGACCATGATACTATAACACATAAGCCTGCTTTCCATATGGAAAAAATTGCTTATGGATTAAAGTTGCAACTTTATTCCATATGGAATTTTCACTTGCTGTGAAGTACTTGTGGAATTGATATGGAATAAATTGTCTGATTCCATTAGTTTTTCAGTCCGTATCTCTTCCATATGGATTCCTGAAGTATTCCATATGGAATCCATGAGAAGTTTCTGTACGGGATGCAGCAACCAGAACAGCCAAGGATTATGAAATTACAATAATCCAAGAAACTCACAACACATCAAAGGAAGCCCAAGGGATTAAACCATGAAGAAAGAAAGATTCCAATGTCTGCCTAAAGACTGCATCAATATGACACTGAACAACCGGAAAATTTTAAATGTCTACATTCCCACCAGTATGAGCGTTGAAAAAATCTAATTTCATCATAAACCTAACACAGCATATCCAGCACTTCACTCTAGAACAATGTTTCATGGGGGAGATTTTATCTGGGTCAAACGCAACATAGACAGGGACACGGGCTTGATAGAGGATGATAAAACTGTACCTTATCTTGTGAAAACATTTATAGATACAAATATTCTAATAGGGAGATAATGTGAATAGAAGAGAATATACCCACATATATCAAAGGAAATTGATTTCTAAGATTTATTTTATATTACAGAAAGAAATAAAATAAATATACAAGAATGTAATATCTTGATAGATACGGTAGCTGACTACCAACCGGTCAGATTAGAAATTAGGACAACCTATCTGACACGCTGGGGTAATGGAATATGGAAGATGAATAATGCTCACCTAGACAACCCGGACTAATATTCATCATAAAGTAGACAATTTTTTTTTGGAGACTCCTTGCACACGGATATAGTAAATCAATGGGAACACATGAAACTAGAGATAAAAAGATTCCCAAATTCCATAGAAAAAATAATTCTGAAAGAATGGATCAAAGAAAATTTAAAGAAATACAAAATAAAAATAAACAGAAAACGTGAAGATAAAAGAATAGAAGACCAAATGAAACAGAGAAATATATGATACAAGGGGCAAAGGTAAGGGCTGGGAAACTTGCCAATATTTATACCAAAGGGAAGGGAATATATAAAAGGCTAGAAATAAAAAAGAGAAAGGAAAACAAAATAGACAAGATACGAATAAAACAACACAAAGAAACAAAAAATTTTAAAAGAGATACGAAACTAATTTAAAGAAATATACACATCTCAAAACACTGGCCCAAAGATTAGCGAGGAATATATTGCAAACATGCATTTAAAAACTATTTCAGATCACGCTAAAAATATGTGTGAAAATTTTATCACTTCCGAAGAAATACTTAAAACAATAAATGACCTGTCAAGGGGGAAATCCCCTAGTTCTGACGGTTTGACAACTGACTTCTACATAAAGTTTCAGAATAAATAAGTATATTTTCTTGAATTGCTCTATAACAATATTCTCTTTAAGGGAGAGATGTCAAAAGTAATGAGGGAGAGGATTATTACATTAATATTCAAAGCGAAGGGCAACCAAGATGATGTAAAAAATTGGCGACTCTATTAAACACTAAGTAAAGTCACAACAAACTCAGACTCAGTTGTGGATGGTAATCAAAGCTGTGAAGGGGGATATAAACATTTTAAATAACACGCTTTTCATAAATGATTATAGAGAAAGTAACAAGAAGAGGGGAGAAGGATTCTTAGCCATGCTTCTTTTTGATCAGGAAAAAGCCTTTGATCAAAACGAGCTTGGTTTCATCAAACAAATGCTATACACATGTGGGATCAGAGAAAGCTTTCACAATTATATAAAAACTACATGTAACAAAATTACTTCCAAAATCAAGATAAAAGGAGCACTGACGGGGGGCTTCCCAATACAGAATTCAGTGAGGCAGGGATGTCCACTGTCAATGCTACTCTATGTCATCTCAATAGAAGCTTTAAACATAAATATCAAAAACAATATACAGTGGTTAAAAATTCTGAATCTTGAGAAATATTTTAAAATGTTAATACACGCAGACAACTGCACTAATTTTATTAGAGATGATTCAGCTTTCAAATGCCTTCAAAAGGAATTTCATCAATTTGAAAAGCATTTGGTTCAATTAAAAATTACGACAAGACCGAAATACTACTAATAGGTAACTGGCAGGGGAAGTGCCATGGTCGCCAGCCGCTACATCCATAAAGAAGCTCCCCCCCTCAACTAATGAAGCAGGTCAAAGCACTAGGAATAATGTACGATACAAGTTCAGCTTATCTTAATTGCAAACAAATACGAATGAAGATAGAGGAAATAATTGAAAACTGGTCTTATATTCCCTTGAACCAAATGGAGCATATCCAGATCACTATGACCTTTATCTATGGCAACTTAACTATGTCACTCAAACGACTGATTTTACCAATCGTATGCTCAATACTACTGAAGAAAAAATAACACATTTTATATGGAACTGTAGACTGCGATACTTTCCACAAGATTACCTATACCAGTCAAAGACTGAAGGAAGGTTAAGGCTTGTACATCTTTGTAACAAACAAATGTCATACATACTAAACAGTCTTTGACACTTAACCAATAAGCCCCTGCGCTCTTGGGATGCAATATACATATTTTTTTTTCAGATACATATGCAAACACAGCAATACCATCTACAAAAATAATAAATTAGTGAAATTAATAGAGCCACCTTACAAGTTTCAGCATACACTAACTCGCGCCCTGATAACTCTCAAACCTACTTATAAAGCAGGGTCAGGCATGGATCTCATTTTTTAAAACCAGAAAATATACCCCAAAAATTGATCGCTATTTGTTGAACTTGAAGAAAATCGCAATCAAAATTGGAAATGGAAACTTTGATATATCGCTCGTTTTATTGTAGAAAACAACAGATAGGACCTGGAAATTTTAATCAACATTATGAAACATCGACTATTAATAAGAAGTCATATAATATGTTACATTTTATTTTCAAACGGCATTCTTAGTACATGTACATCGCAATTATCAATATTCAAGGACATTTTGATCAATGAAAATGTCACACCTAGTGGAGGCAGTACTTAAATAAATAAATACCAATTAAATATTTATTTTTTTTTATCAACTGATATTTATGCTCTAGTTCTATATTTTAGTTCCTTTCAAGTGTAATAATCATAAATGTAATGTGTCCTTGTGTAATTAAACATAAAATATGTCAATCTACTGTAACAGCCATGTCCTCGAGCGTTTCTCTGAGAACCTAATCAAGTGCCCACCGTGTTTTGATACTGGACTAGCGGAAGCATTTGTTGTATTGTTGCACTAAATAAAATGCAGACCTCCTTTTCTATTATCACGTTAATTACGTCTTTTAAATCAAATAAAGGAGGTGGAATAAAAAAAGTTAAAAGGCATACAGAACCAGCAGCCTCGGTCATATGTCGTGTAATTCATTTGACTAATCGAACACTGCTATAAATTATATCATGTATGTACCGGTAATCTAATTTATCTTAAATTAACCTACTCAATCATAACTGTGATTAAAGATAGCAAGGCAAACAAGCGAAATGACTACTTTCTAAAATAGATTTGTTTCACAGATATGGACCATTGCGGGAAAAATGAGTTTCAGAAAATTCCTGAATCTGCACATAGAGATATCCTCAAGGATGATAAGAAGTTTCACTATTACTTGCAATGAAATCACCGCATCAATATTTTACTAACTGAAAAATACAAAAATTGAGTTTCGACATAGATGATTGTCTTACAAAGTAATCGACATAGACGATTGTCTTACAAAGTAAATATTATGTGTTTTTGATAAAAAGGAATCTTGTTTAGTAGTGTAAAATTAGTTAGTCTGGTGCCCTGCTTAGGAGACTCATAGTTTCACAAAATGCTGTATTACACCACTCCGGGAACCGGACTCATCAACAAAACAAAAACTGTGACGTAATACACGAATGTTTTGCGTATCGTATTTGGTTGTTGAAACCAGGTGGAATCATGGTATCGATCTTTCAGATGTTGGACATTTTGAAAATAAATGTAATTTAAAGAGAATAACGAACAACTTCATCAGAAGAAGTGCTTTATTTACAATTTTTCTCGACTCAATAATAAAACGAGGATTCAGACATTAAACAGCCCCGTTCCCCACCACCACCACCCAGCTTTCTGGATGTTTTTTTGGAGGTCCCTCAGTAACTCGCGCCCTCGCTTACAGTGCGGTCTATGTTTCTGGACCGCAATGTGCGCAAGTTATCAAGGAGAGGTGTATAAGGGGTATTATTTTTAAGTACAGAGAAAAAAAGATATTTGGGCTGAGAAGAATGATAAGAAAATCTATCATATAATAACTTAGAATACTAACAAACAAGTAAAATTCAAAGTGGAATTTATAAATCCGTCCCTAAATTGGAGGGGAAAATGGAAATGATGGGAAAACATATCATCAACATCTAAACAAAGCCTGGTATTTCTCTACCATAATGATGTTTGGCTAATGGGAGAGATAGCCTTGAAAAGGAATACAATGCGAACAATTCCACCATGCCACTTAGGTGGCCAGCACATCTATTAAAAAAAACCCATAAAATACTTTGTTGCATTAAAATGGTCATAGACAGGTATAGAATTATGAATGCAATACAGCAAAAATATGGAGGAATTGAAGCAAAGCATGGTATACACAAATAAAATAAGAGACCAACATATATACAATGACCTTATTGAGTACATAACTTTCATTATGAAATCAAAAAGATTAGATCTACATTAACTGGCATAGAAATCCAAGAATAAAATTAAAATATGCCGGATAGCATCCTTAGCCTGTTTTGGGCGGGGGAGGGGTGGAGCCAACTCAGTATACCCCTCTGCTAAGGAGAGGCACCCAAAAGGTGCAGACATGGCTCCCCTGTCTCCACTCCCCTGTCCCAAAATGCAGAGAAAGGAGGCCCTCCAAATGTATATAAATAAATTGATAAATTAACATACTAACATGCAGTCTAGCAACAATTAACATGACCTCATAGGAGGGGCGCCGAGTGGTCTAAAGCGCTCACTGTTACAGATCACTGCCACCTCACCTCTGTCCGCATGGGTTTGAGTCTTGGGCTCGTCCATTGTGGGTATGTGAAATTATAAGCTTGCCAGTAGATTCTCGTGGGTCGGTGGTTCTTTCCAGGGTTTTCCCGGGGTTCGTCATCCACCATTTATACTGGTTGCCATGTATAACCTATCTTGTGCTGAAAAATGGCATTAAACCCCACAACAACAACCACCTCATAGGAACAAACAATTATATACAAGCGGATAAGGGAGTTGAGCCTAAGCACGTATGGAGCGAATGATGGTGTGATGCCAGTGCTATGTTGTTCACACGAGGTAGTATGGATCACACCTGATCTCCTCAAGGGAACAGCCAACGTAAAAGAACATCATGGAAACGCGAACATGGGAACACACGAACATTGTACTTACAATTGCGAGGTAGCAAACCCTCATGCAGAGCATGCACTCCTACAACAAACTTCTCTACTCTGCTTCTGTTTGTCTTTTGTTCCTATTTTGATTTTTCTTTACATTCAGCATACAACACAAAGAACTTAGATAAGGAGAAAGGGCGTGGGAAAGGAGGAACCAACCTCTAGGGTTGGGGTAGATAATTGGAGTCACTATCTACCATAATCACATATGCATCCCTGACCTCCCTAGCAGAATTTATTGGTATTTTCCTTCGCGTTTTGAATTAAATAAAAAAAGACAACTTGTAGAATGATTTGATCCTTTACAAAGCCAGTCCTAACAGATACACAATGGATAATGTATAACACACGAGAGCACCACGCATATAGCACACATAGAAAACACACACAGATCCATAGCAAGGATCACTAAATAAAGGAAATGCTCGGAAACCAGCCAGGGAAAGTACGAGCCTTATGAAACAAGTTAGGATTAGGGCAGAAGACAGAATCCTAATTCAAACTTAAATAAAATGTTTTCTCAAATTTCTTTTCATTTTTTCCAAGGAAAGATTATGG
This sequence comes from Megalonaias nervosa, assembly GCA_016617855.1. Lineage (NCBI taxonomy): Eukaryota > Metazoa > Mollusca > Bivalvia > Unionida > Unionidae > Megalonaias > Megalonaias nervosa. The sequence continues at coordinate 83,800 of JAECUM010003885.1, read as the reverse complement.
AGGGAAAACATTCCGACGTAAAGGTTTTAATAAACTTTTAGAACAAGGGGGCCTGTCAAAGCTAACCACCTTAGTTATGGGTGGAGGGCAGAGAGGGATCCAAACCAATAAACATGAAATAAAGAGCTTTGTTTCACAGACATGAATAATTGTAGAGAAGCGAGTTTCAGAAAAATCCAGCATTGGCACTTAGAGATATCCTCAAGGATGAGAAGAAGTTAACACTGTACTTATAATGAAATCATGGCATCAATATTTTACTAAATGAAAGGTACACAAAACAAGTTTCAACCGACAATTGTTACACGAAATAAATAAATATATGTCACTAGTTTTGAAAAAAAAAGGAATCTTGTTTCATTGTGTATTAACAAACAGTCTGCTTCCCTGCTTTGTAGACCCCTGCTTCGAACACCACTACAACATAATAAGAATGGAACCACACTAATCAACAAAATTAACTACATAATAGACAAATGTTTTCACATACATGTGAAGGCCGTTTAAACCAGTTGGAAAAATGTTAATAAGCATTCAGATATTGGGTATCTTGAAAATAAATATAATGTATACAGAATAATGATCAACTTTGTTAGAAAAAGCGACTTGTTAACAATTATTCTCAAGCAATGAAACGAGTATTCAGCCATTAAACAACCCAGTTCCCCACCCCCACCCTGTAGTTTTTGTCCAGAAGGGATGGCATTCCTTATTTTCACATGTCCCTCCGTAACTCGCGCCCACACTTATAGTTCAGTCCATGTTTTTGGTCCCCATTGTGCACAAGTTATTGAGTGGGATTGGGATACATATATATATATATAGTGCACATGAAATCAAACTAAATAAATGTGCCATTCGCTATTTATATTTAATTTGTATTGTTTGTTGGCTCGTCTTTATGCTTGCATGTTATGTACATCAGTATTTTGTAAATGACCTTGTCCTCTATCAAATTAATGGTCCACCTGACCATTGACATTTATTTTGTAAACATGATATGCAATTATATATTTTCTAGGAATACAGGTTAAATATTCAGATCATTATATTTGGAGGTAAACATGTTTATTTGAATCAGAGTCTAGGACATAGTTTTCACTTGGAAATTCCCAAACTTGTCAACAATTTTGAATCTTTTACAGACGAGGCTGATCTACATCCTGCTTCTGTTGTTGTGTCTTCGCTTCTTATATACGGTTGTTAACTTCAAAATGACTAATTCTTGCTTTATCATCTGATGCAGAGTGAATCTTATTGTTGTGTTCATTTTTTGGTTTGGGTGGATTTATTTATTCAAATTATTATTCACTGGAGCTACAAAATGCTTGAGAATATTCTTGGAGTAAAACTTTAATTTGGATTTATAGTGAATTTAGACAGGGTCATTTTGAATTATATTATTGTGTTACATCAAAATACTTAGCACATCATCATACTCTAGGCCACTGCCACATTACCACATTCAAGACTACAGGCACATCAACACATTCAATATCAGAACTTATTTAAAATACCTATGGAATTAAATTGGAGCTTCATACATTTGGACTTTTGAACGAACTTGTAGGGCTTTTGGGATTTAATTCACAATATCGCAAGTTCCTCTTTAAATTTTCACTTCGTATTCTTGGGAAATAAATCATCTATTAAATTTTACAAAACATGTTTTGCTCTTTTCTGTTAGTTTAAGACCACTTAATTGTAACACATTATGCAGTCAATATTTAATATTCACCCAATATGTATTTTTTGCAACAAGTTTTCTTCCTTCAGCGGTAGATATATTGATTTGACAAAACATGATTACTGGTAACAATGAAGAACCTCACAACCAAGATTTTTTTAACTACATGTGATGTTTGAAACAAAATTTCTGTATTTCAGATTGCAATTTTGAAATGATCTGTAAAACAAAATTGAAATGCCTCTTCTATGCATTGCATTATAATACAAATATAATGAACTGTTGATGGATTTAATTCAGGAAAACATTGTCAGACCTGCCTACCTTGACGAGACCGTCTCAGTAAGACAGTTATTTTTTTTTTTACAAGTTTGACCAGTTTTTAGTAAAGTGTAACAAAATATCAAACTGCTATTGCAAAGCTGGAAAACCTATTTAAAAGTTCGATATTCGAAACATGCAGCAACATTAAACATTATGTTCAACTTAAAAGTTTGTAAAGTGCACATAGACATTATTTACCACTAGTACAGTTGCACAAACTTCAGTTCCAAACCCTATGCAGCTCAACGGGTTGTTGCTATCTCTCAACTTTATGTAATTCTTGGATTATTGTTTTCCATTTTACATGGCGAAGGCAATCATATCTCCCACCACAAGACCTACTCAAAATGACACATGATGTCCAATAAACAAAATTGTGTCCCTTCCTGTTTTTATTCAGAAGAATATAAATATTCCTTTTTATTCTATTCAGCCGATTATTAACACTTTAAGAGGCTTAATTTCTGTTTTGTCTTCAACATGCATTGCTTGCTGGATGCCATTTTTTAAAAAATTCTTCGATTTGTAGTTTGATCATGCTGATGCTTTACATGAAACAATGTGTGCAGTTTAAAGCATCTGATGTACTGCTGTAAAGTTAGTCTGGTTCCCTGACTAATTCCACCAATTCTAATATGAAACTCGGATCCAAATCATTGAATTTTAGGGAGAAGTGACTTCTCTTTTTGGACAGAACAGGGAGAAGTGAGAGCTTAACAGGGAGAAGTGGACGCGAAGCAAGAAACGCAATGTGTGTGTGTTCTCTTATCTGAATTATGCCCTCTATATTTCAGTATTCATATTTGCATTTAGGATTGGATTTAAGCAATACTTTATTTTCAAGTAGAAAATTTTCTGAGTTATTTTGGCCATATGAATTGAAATGAGAATAATAGAAATTACATTGTAACACATTTTAACCGAGTAACCAGATTACATTTTTGCAAATGCAAGTTAGTAAAAATGCTTGATCAACTACCTTTAATCAACTTTTTAAAATACTTTCTAAAAGTTCACAATAATGCCATTTTGAAAGATTTCTAAAAGCGTTTGAAACAACCCCTGTACCATGTACATGAGGGCTAATACATGCGTCTTCAGATCAAACTGTTCGCCATAATTTCTTTGTTGCTAATAAAAATTACCCTAATTATTCATACATAACAAGAAAATGCATAAAATTACAGACATTGCTCCTTCATAGTCAGTATATGAACGACACCCTTCTTTCCAACCAAATCAACACAGACATGCGAGTGGATCTATTTTTAGAAGGAGGGACTTACATAATGTTACCGCTCACTTTATATAGCTTCATTTCAACAGTCCATTGACAGGATTTCAAATTTATGGTTTATTTATTTGTCTACATACTTGTAGTAATTTTAGGCATTGGTTAAACAGAAAAAGCTGCGCTGCTTTTTTCCGTATTTTCACAAACACTAGTCAAGTCAGAAAATAACTTTGACTATACAGCTCTGTCCCATACATTTCTGACCTACATAATTTTAAAGTTAAATCTCAACTAACAAAACACCTAGGCTTTGCTTTCTATGAATTTCATTTTTTTCTAAATATATTTGCACAATGATTTACGAAAATGGACAATCTAATAAATTTTAAACTGTTACTTCCAAGCAAAGCGATGTATTTCCCCGTTACTGGTTCTCTTACAGTTTCAAACTAATTTTATGTGCACAAGAGGCAGTTAAAATATCCAGATCACCGATCCTGTTCTTAACACACAAATTGCTATTTACACACTATTGTTAAAGTTTCAAAACACAAGTTTGTGGTCAGTCAGCTATCAAAACATGCCTGTAAATGTGCAAGTGTTTGTTTGTCAATGAAATTGATATCAAAACTAGTCCTAGCTACTGATGGCTTGATGAACACATTTCTCTACAACACAACAACCTGGCTAAGGCGAGGGGGCATCTCAAAAGGACATGGTTGGGCAAATGATCTTGAAAAATTCACACGGCGAAGTCGTTTTCGCTTTCCTGATAGAAGGCAGCAAACTTTACATATTTTAAGTGACTTTGTCGCTCACTTCACCTGGTAGCGTGACCCCTGATGGACGAACCAATTTTTTCAATTTCTATTTTAATTTCTTGGACAATGAAGCTTGAAATGTAATAGAATGTGAGGATTTCTAATGGAATAACACAGTCCAACTGTGTGTATGTATGATTTGAATTTTTAACGTAGCTTTAATAATTTTTCAGTCATATCGCTATGATGTCTGCAGTGTGGCAGTTTATAGTGATGTCTAGCAGGGGGGCATCGTGTCACAGACATGTAGCATGATGTCCCACCCAGTCACATTATCCTAACACCAGGCCAACCAGTCCTAACACTAACCTCTTAATGCTGAGCACTAAGCGAGGCAGCTGTTAGTACCGTTTTTGTAAGTCTTTGGAATGACTCAGCTAGTGATCGCACCCACGACCTTCCTGCATCTGAGGCAGATGTTCTAACCCCTTGGCCACCGGAGTGGTCAGTCCAACTGTAAACAAGACTGACCTAAAAATCTTGCTTTGTATGGTAAACATGTTTACAACTTACAACTATGGACAAATGTTAAAAGCAATATAAATTAAATACACACAACAATCAAGAGTGAAAACTCAGTATTTTCACCCATAAGGCCAAACAGTCGGTCAACCATCTCAGCCTCTCAATGCCAAGCCAAGCACCTTTTTCCCCCATGGTAAAAAAAAAAAGTCATAAATAAATAAATACATTAACAAAAATCATAAAATATAACATTAAATATGTATAATGTTTAAAAACAAAGAAAAACAACTTGCCTATGATCGTTTAAAAATCCGTGCAACAGGAAAAACATTGTTTTTTTTGGCCTGAGATGGAATATATGTTATTCACTCGGTGCAAGCAAACTTTCTTTTTATTTTCCTGTCGGACATATTTGGTTTGCAACATTTACAACAGATTAATATGGCAGATTTTTTTTCTTAAATCCCAGGCAAAGTTACCAGTTTGCTGATTATTTTCTGCTATGTTCTGTAAATATTCATACAGAAAATATAAAAAGTAACATTTCTTCTTCCCAATTCAAGGTAAAATAGCACATTAAGAAGAAAAAGGATTTCCACCTTGATGAATTTGAACTCCCTTCGTCTTTAATGAAAGGGGGCCATAGTTGTCACATATAACTTCAAATTTTTAGGTTATAATGTTACAAGTGTAAAAGTATACACTGTATTTCACTCCAGTGAATTGTCAAGATTACTTCCCTTGCAGTAATTCGAAGCCTTGAATAAACTAATGTGTATATATACATGTTTGTTACAAACATTACATGTGCAATTTTGCATAGAACAGGGAGAATAGTGTTATTGATGGTATTTTCTGTGCGATACACAAAACATGGCAGAACATAATCGGTAAACTGCTTGTTTTATGATGAGGGATACAGCGAGAAATCAGCAAGCCATATAGACAGATATATATATATATATATAGAGAGAGAGAGAGAGAGAGAGAGAGAGAGAGAGAGATTAGTAGCCAATATCATTCAGCATAAATGAAAGTTTGCTTGCCCCTAGTGAAAGGAAACTGAACAAAAACTAGTTTATTTATATAATTCAACTTTTACAACATCCATTGTCTGTGCACAATGCCTACTGTTTGGAAAATTACAAACATGTGTTTTACTAATAATTTCATATTTAATTACTTCACTTTATTTTACATTGCAGTATTTCATGGGTGCAGAGAAACACCGAATTGAGCTTCAATTATATTATATATACCACAGTGCATCATTGGTTGTGCAAGTATACCGGTAATTCACAGCTTATGGGAAAAAAAAGTGATGTAATAAAAATAAACAAGTTGTCAAAATTGATTTGTTTTGTGGATCAAATTGAGCTGGTTTAGTGGTTTAGGCCGCTTTAAGTGCTTATTACATTATATATACTATTAATTATAATAAATTATATATACGGTTTTTTGGTTGGGTTTTTTTTCAAACCATCTACCCTAATTTTAGAAACAGTGCAATAGGAAGCATTTTTTGTCCAAACACTGATAAAAATTGTGAAAACAGGGCCAATGCATTAAAAACATTTCCCTCTCTTTCTCTCTAGATATATTTGGTAGGAGATTTTGCATGGCATTTTTGCGAAAGTGTCTTTTACACGTACACAAGATATGAATAAATTCTGGAAATGCAGTCATAACAGCTTTGAGGCACCCCCCCCCCCAAATATTCCTTTCCTATTTTGTTTCTTTTTTTAATTTTTTTCCCCTCGGGGGACAAAATGCTAGGGTCTGCAATGAAAAACACGGACTGGAAACATGTTATTTGAGGGGGTTTTGTGGGTTTTTTTAAGCCTGACCACTACACTTTTGTCGTTGGTCCCAGTCACAAGTTTATCCAGTCTGTGTCATCTAATTCCATCTCTTCCCCAAGTTAAAAGGAATGACTGTTTGACTAATGCCGCTATAATGCCCCCTCCGAAAAATAAATTTCCGGTCTGTTTTTCGTTGCTGATCCTATCAGTGCCCCCACCCTTTTAAAAACAATTCCCGAAATTTGAGTTGTGCATCTAACTGAGCCGGTTTTGCCCAGTACTTGGAGCCCCTTGTACATTATATATACTAATGTTAGTGGCCTAATTTTAAAACCAGTGCGAATGTTCCAGTGGTCTAGTGGTTTGAGTATCTGCCTTGAATGCTGAGGTTCCGGGTTCGAACCCCAGCCGAATCATACCAAAGAATGATAAAAATGGTACTAGCAGCTGCCTCGCCTGACGCTAAGAGGTTAGTGCTAGCTAGGACTGGTCAGCCTAGTGTCAGGATAATGTGACTGGGTGGGACATGATGCTTCACGTCTGCGGTATGACACCCCAGTGCTACAAATCACTATAAACTGCCACACTGCAGACATGGTAGCGATGTGACTGAATAAATAGTTAAAGCTCCGTTAAAAATCCAAATCACACACACACACACACACACACACACACACACACATGCACAAAAGAGCGCAATAGAATAGGACACATATTTGGAGGGGATGGGAGTTGCTTAATTAAATGAATCATCACTGTCTGTTCGTCTGTTCACAGGGGCTCGTTATCGTTTCTTAAAATTCACTAATCATCGATATGAGCCTCTGGTCTGTGCAATACTTTGTTTCATTAGTACGTCTTTAATTACAAACAAATGTGAACTCATCAAGCCATCAACTTGCAAAACTGTATGATTAATGTCGTTACAAATAAAGCACTTGTCAATTTTCAATGTAGTAAATTTAATACCCACTCTAGAACACAAAATATAATGCTGACTTTAAACAGCTTTGTTATTTTTATATTTGTATGCATGAATAGAATAACGTCTTCATTAAGAAATCAAGCTTTTAGAGGATTTACGGTAACTTTAAATGATGATACTTAAATTAAATTTGCAAACTTTGCACAATTTTAAATAGGTGGAATGTAAATAAAATAACTAGACTAGTTCGAAATTTTACTTGCTCGACAAACAATCGAAGACAACAAGGTAGTACTTTTTAATACTGTGTTACTCATGATTAACTCTTTACACGCTATTTATTGTGAAAAAATCTAAATGTGATACTTCAAATCCAATTTGTTCCATTTTGGCCAGATATTTACAAAGCATTACCTGAAGTAAATTAAAGAGATGAAAATCAACCTTTACAAATCAGCCACAATTTAATCTTTCATGCTTGCATTGAAAATGTTGATTCAGTAGCCGTAGATTGTGAATGGGTTATCACAATATTTTATTTTCATTACAACGATATAGAAATATCCATGAGACAACATGTTAAATGAGTTTTATGAATGTGCGGGTTATGGCAATGCTCAGAGCAAAATATGTTCCTTGGAAATATTACTCCATTTTGCATGCTAACTAAATTCATGAACCACAAACAGCTAATATCATTAACATGTATGCATTTTTCTTTTCAATTCGTAGGACATATGGTATATTCTCGGATTTTTATTCACTCTCTAAGTCCATCTACTTTGTTTGACAACTAATATTAAATATGTTAATATGCATACACATCCAATTATACACTGTGGTGTAAAAAATACAACACAACTTAAGTGCGTTTTGTCATTTCCATGAACCAGCTTTTCATCTCCCATACCATATATTACTGCATTTAGAAAGACACGTTTACATAGTGATAAAATATCGGTCAAAAAGTTTCCAGTAAATTGGAAACCTTAAAATGTATTTCAATTCTCTTGTCAAATACTAGTGACTTCAGAACTACTATTACTATTAGTAATTATTATTATCATTATTATTATTATTATTATTATTAATTTACTTGGATCACTGTTGTAACCTAGAGGAATTTGATGTTTCCTTATGCATAATCAAGATTGATATTCGATTCTTCTGGGAAAAGGCGACTAAATAAATGATGAAAAATCGTTCTCAATTTAGTGGCTTCCTCTAAAATGGGGTTCCATTGCTCCTCTTCAGCAATTCTTCACACATACAAATAGGCAATGCTATATATTCCACTTTCAATCCATTTAAAATATCCAACCTTTGATTTCGTCAATTATTTACTTTGCAAAATTAATTTACAGAGTAACGGGGAATTTCTTGATCCCTTTGTAACATCAAAATTTCATACTAGGTAGGTTATGCTCCTTCAGCATGAACTTTCATAATTTGGGAAATGGTAATTGCAGGTAAAAACAAATGGCCGTATACTCTATGCAACATTCGAGAGACCTAGTTACAACTGTAATTTCTACAATTGACATAAAATGGAGACTAACCACAGTAATAAAATGCTCTGTTAAGTAGAGTGTACTTTTTTTTTTATAGTTAATCCATTTTATTATATGCCAAACATTTTATGAAGTAGTCGGAATACAGGTGGTCTATCCTAGCCAATATTTCAAATTTACACTTTAGGAGTATATAACAGCATAAATTATTGTTATTACTATTATTATTATCATTATTATAGATGCCAAAATATGGAATTACAAATAAAAATTAAAATATGTAAAATGATAATTTAAAAACAATCACCAATATATATATATATATATATATATATATATATATATATATATATATATATATATGGGGGGGGTGAGTGTGTGCATGTTTGTGTGCGTGTGTGTACTGCTGACGGACATTTCTGCGCATCTAAGGTTTCTGTTGCTAATATTGGTGCAAAACGCATACCGAATTCGACTGATTGACGAAAATATAATATGCTTACCTTTTGAAAAGAGGCAATTATCACCTGAATATTCTGTTCAAAATAATATTAATTTTTGGACACACGGGATACTACCCCATGAAGACTGGCGATATGTTGGTCTAGTCCGCTCATAGCTTTCAAAAGATGTAATGTTAATCCATGGGGCCATGGAAATGAAATACATTACTTTGGACTCTTTCTGTCTGCATTTCAGTCGAGTAATCAGGTCAGGTTTATAGCTGGTTTTGCAAATTTTAACGTAACAATGCCACTAAATGGCAAGAGATATTAAGCAAACTAAACTGACCTTGTTAAAAAAATAGTAAAAGTTCAACATTTTATACAAATAAACTATCATGTGAAAGAGAAACAACAATGAATAGGATGTAATGTGTTTATAATGTCTCGTTTATGAGTAAACAAATAGTAAAGAATTTAGAAACCATGGAATTTCTTGAGAATCCCATTCTAGCGGCAAGTTGACATGTTACAGCAGATGATAAAATATGCGTGGGACAACTGCTTGCAAAAATACAAACTTGGATTAAGATGCAGTATTGTTATAAGGCAAACATTTCCATCTTTTAAATAATGTATATATTTCACAGGCACTTGATTCCGGGATAACTAATGTGTACACTCACCAATTAAATAAACTAATGTGTACACTCACCAATTAACGCAAGGTAACTCTCACCAGTCACAATCAGACACCTCGATGACTCCGATCTAATTTTCCGATACTATCTGCACATTCAATCACGCATAACATACACCACTGTGAAGAAGACACTCAATACCTTTCATCCATTACTATTTAAGTAACCTTAGTCATTCTGAAGGGCCAATTTTGCGAAACGTTTATCCGTTGCTTCGGGTCTTCCACACACAGACGCCAATTCCACAATTCAACTTTCGGTCTACTTCGAGTGATTGCGATTTGATTGTGATTGCTTCAGTGATTGGATTTTTTCATTCAGCGAACCTTTTTAAACATTACTTTCAATTGCTACATCTCGGTTTAACCCGACAAATATGCAACCGGAATATCCACGCTATTTTCCGTCAAGTCGTTTCGCTGATCCGATCGTTATATGTGCTCAAGGCTATGACACTTGCCAGGAAAATATTTAACAACATTTCTTGACATATTAATTACATTGAATTTTTATCTTAGCGCTTTCTGAATAGCCATATAGGTGATCTCTGGTTGTGCATGAAGAAAGATTTGCTTTAAATTATATACTTATTTAATCAACAGTTAAGTAAATACCCGAATTTCAACAGGTATGTTATCTACAACATGTTAAAGATTGTTTTGTAAACATTTTTCTTTATGTTAAAATGCCATGAATCTTGTCTCGTCAAGAAAACAAACGGATTTACTTGGTCAATTCTTGTACAAGTATTTGCCACTACTTTGCCTACCCAAACACAAAACTGAATCTCACATAGGATTTACACTGTCAAGAAAACAAAAGGATTTACTTGGTCAATTCTTGCATAATTATTTGCCACTACTTTGCCTACCCAAACACAAAACTGAATCTCATAGGATTTACACTGTCAAGAAAACAAAAGGATTTACTTGGTCAATTCTTGTATAATTATTTGCCACTACTTTGCCTACCCAAACACAAAACTGAATCTCATATAGGATTTACACTGTCAAGAAAACTCAAGGATTAACTTGGTTAATTCTTGTCTAATTATATTTCACTAGGTTACATATCCATAAACAAGTTTTATTCAGAATGTATACATGTTATGACCTGTAAGGCTAACTGCAAAGAACCAACCATATGAGATAGGTGATTGGATTTGGTTATGTAACAATTTACTCTTTGTAAATGAAAGGCATTTTATATTGGTAAACTTCACTTGTTTAAGCACTGTGCATGTGTGTTGTGAATGTAAAATGAATAAAACAGTTTGCTGCTGAAAAGGCTGTAGAGGACCACATTATCATTTTGTTAGACCCAATGTGGGGCAGGCAAAAATTTTGTGGTGAAGGAAATACAACAGAATTCTCTGCAGCAGGTAAAAATGTCAGTGTAACTGGCACAACAGGCATTGCAGCACTGAATGTGAAAGGATGCACAGTGCATTCCTGGTCTGGTGTTGGTCATGGTAGATATAACAGTGATAAACTATATATAAAACTTCTCACTGATGAACATTTTGATTCATATAAAAAAAAAAATTGAAAGCAGACCGTTTGATAATTGATGAAATTTCTATGCTTTCGTTGAAACTTTAACAAATTGAACATGTATGTAGAATGATTAAACATTCAGATTTATATTTTGGAGGTATACATGTTTTGCAAATGGGGACTTTTTTCAGCTTCCGCCTGTATCTGACCCACTGACAAGTGATTTGGTTGAATATTCTTTCAAATCCACCATTTTCTCATTGGTGTTTGGGCATAAAATTGTCCTTGATGACGTCACAAGACTAAATGAATTAGATTTCCTAAGGCTATCAATAATGTTTCAGAGGGAGAAATCCCTGACGATACCAAAACATTGATATTGAGGCAGCAGAGACCTCTCCCGCTTGGAGATGACCCAGTAAGACTTTGTGGACAGAACTTAGTGAAATATACAATGCATGCAAATGTATGGAAATGGATGGTGTATCAAAGTGTTATCAGTCAATAGACGACGTTGATAATAATCGGTGCAATAAGTTGTGTGTTCCAAAACTGTTACACCTGAAAATTGGCTGCCCACTTAAACTGGTCAAAGTGTTGTCAGTCAATAGACGATTGTGATAATAATTGGTGCAACAAGTTGTGTGTTCCAAAACTGTTACACTTGAAAATTGGCTGTCCACTTAAACTGGTCAAAGTGTTATCAGTTAATAGACGAGTGACAATAATCGGTGCAATAAGTTGTATGTTCCAAAACTGTTACAATTGAAAATTGGCTGTCCGCTTAAACTGGTCAAAAGCTTAAGCTCAGCTCTAGTAAATGGTTTACAGGGAATGGTTGTGGCAATGAAGGAAGACTCTGTGACAGTTGATTTTCAAAATAATTTAGTTCACTTGCAAAAGAGACAATTTTACTGCTTACAGTACCATTGATAAAGAGATTGCAGCCACAAGGCATCAAATTCCACTCATACTACCTTTCCGCATTACCATACACAAAGAATAAGGACTGACCTTACACAGAGTTGAAGTTGATGCAACATATTTTTTGCACCGGGTCAGCTGGATGTGGCAATGTGGAGGACCAGAAACAAAAAGAGACTAAGGGTTATCAGTTTCAATGCCAACTCTTGTGATTCCACATAGTTCTTGCATTTATGAATTCTACAATAAAAGTTTTGTACAGTTTGATTCAAGTTTAGAATGCTGTAGACATTCTGTTTCTTTATTAGAGAACCTCAGTGTTGACTTTTGATTATAAAACAGGTTCTGATTCTAATAACTCTTGACTTTTCTGATGGAGAAATTTTAGAAGTTGAGGAAATGTCTGTTGGGGAAGACACATCTGCTTCATGTAGTGCAACAAGAACTTAGGTTAACCACAGTTGACTTTGACATTTTAGAGCATCATGTTGACCATACAAAAATGAAACAACTTATCCCTGATAATGTAATAACGCCAGATAATGTAATAACACCAGATAATGCAATAACACCAGATAATGCAATAACACTAGAGCAAATGAGATTAAGAGTAACACTAACATAAATCTTCACAAAGCCACTGCAAGAGTTGAATACATTGTTTGAGAATTGTACCAAAAAATTCAAAGTACATGCATCTTTAATAAAGGATGTGGTAATATGGAGGTCAGAAAACCAGATTCAAAGACATGGACTGAATATTATTCTAAAGTTTACCAGTTTTCAGTGTCTCAGGATTACATCCAAATTCTTGAAAATTTCTTGAATTCTGTGCCAAATGATGATTACTTATTTTGCATTTGGAAAGATTTTTGACAGAATTGGTGAAATTGTTTTGGACCAAAATATCACCACCATTTTCAGTGCCACATAAGCTGCATGTACACCTTCCATACATGTTATTAGAGCCAGACAAGGAAATTAAGGTATATTGCAGGTATATGTATCGCAAAGAATAGATACCATAATACAAAGAAAGGAAAGAACAGCTTATACAGAAAGGAAAAAAATAACTTGGTCAACATTTCTTACAAGTAAAAATGTTAGACCGTCTTACAACTTCAGCTGTTGATTTGGAAAACAATAGCAAGTATGAACAAACCTGGCACGAGAGACAAAGAAGACAGAATATCAACCACTGTCATACTAACATTAAGGACTTTGTATTTGAATTTTTCTTGCAAGTTGAGGATAAAAGGAGGCAGTATCAACATGTAGATGCATTACATTGGCATGATGCAGGCAGTTTACAGTATTTTAAGACTGTAATACTTAAGGATAGGACATTGTCTGAATATTAGAAGTTGCTATACATAAAGTTTGATCCCAGTATGGGTGTCATTCAAATGGATGACACCATGATTGCTTCATGTATCAGAGATCTATATGAAGATTTGAAAGGATGTTATAGTAGAATAGGTGACAATCAATTCAGGAAAGATACCATTTCCAGTCTTGGAAAACTGAAATGAGTCAGTTTGAGAAAGAGAGTGGTCATGATATCAAAGCACAAACACAGTAATGATGCATCAGCTTTGGACACGAAATATATCTTCGAAGATCAGTCAGAAAATAAACTGTATTCTCACTTAAAACTGAAGTTAAGATTTATGATCTGAAGGCTGTAGTATCTACCAGCTTCTTGAAATTGGACATGATTTTGCTATATAAAGCATATGGCACTGAAGCAGGAAATTGGACATGATTTTGCTATATAAATGCCAATGCCATATTTTTTAATACAGAATAATCCTGTTGCCAGTTCATTGAAAGCTAGTTGTAATCAAGACAATTCCGGCTGTAGCAAAAGTCAGCCATGTACTAACAAAGTAGAGTGGGAAAATGTAAAGGAAAGGGTAAAGGAAAATAGAAAATGGAAAAATATGACACCAGTAACACTGATAACTCAGTTTGCTCTGCATGTAACATCATTATGCAGAGGGCGAGTTGTGGATCCAGTGTGATTTGTGTGATGAATTGTTTGATTGGTTTTCTCTGGGCATAGATGAAGAGATGTGGAGTAGCACAGAAAATGATAAATGGTTCAGTACCAAATGCTTTTAGAAAAAGAGTCAATACTATATCAGACTTCACATTTATAAATATGGCAATATTGTCATTAATAATAATAAAAAAATAAATAAATAAAGAGTAATAATGATACCTAAATGCTGATTCTATTGTCATTCTATATTACATGTTGTTAAATGTTAATCCACACTTGTAAAATCCAAAAAGGCCATCTAAATATAAATTAAACAAATTCAAAGGTAATGAAACTTCGATTTCAGATAGCCCGAGCTTCCTAGGACACTTCATACTCCGTTTTTTTATTTTTTTTATTTTTTTAATATTTGGACATATATGTTGCGGTGTGCGGTCCAAATATTAAATATGGGCTGGGATGGGTCAGAGGAAACTCGGCTTACATTTCAGACAGCATTCTTTTTAAATGTTTGACATAATAAATGAAATAACAAATTCCAAGCAAAACAGAAAACAATGAAGGACCAAATTCTAGGTCTGTTCTAGGAGACATGACATTAATAATAATAATAATAATAATTTGTTTTATTTTGTATTTTATCCAATTTATTATATGCCAGACATTTCATAATGTAGTCGGAATACAGGTGGTCTAACCTTGCTAACTTTTCAAATTTACACTTTAGTAGTATTTAATTAAATAAGATATTATTATTATTATTATTATAGTCACCGAAAAAACGTAGATTACAAAAAAAAATTAAAATCATATAAAACGATATTTTAAAAACTGCCCCAATAGAAAATAAATATATATTTCGAATAATGGTCAACATGTATAATAATTTTACAATTAAGAAATTAATCGAGATTTTTAAATCAATTATATTAATAATAATTATTAATTATGTACAAATTTAGCTTCCTTGTATCAATTTAAAAAAAAAAATATTTCTGTTGCATTGCAGTACAACAACCAATAATAATAACACCTAGATTGCGAATTTTAAAATGTTAAATCAACAGTTAATCTACACTGCATATTTTTAAATGTTAATTCACACTCGCGGAATCTTAAATGTCACCCTAACAGAAATTAAACAAGTTCAAAGGTAATTATTTCAGACAGTCCGATCTTCCTCGGAAACTTCTCAGTGTTTTTTCAATATTTGAACATTTAAGTTTGGGGTGTGGGGTCACTACACCCCAACATAAATGTTCAAATATCAAAAATGGGGAGAGCAGGGGAAACTGTTTCATTTCAGACTTCATTCTGTTTGAATGTTCAACATAATAAAAAATAAAACAAAAGTGTTCCATAAAATAGTAGATGATATAATTCTACGTCTGTCTTAGGAAAACCGACATAAATAATAATAATAATAATAATAATAATAATAATCATTATTATATTATTATTATCATTATTATTATTGCAACAATATAATTATAATTATCTGAATCTACAGTTATGTATATTTGTTACATTTGTTATATTTTCATAGTTAATTTTGGAGGGGGAGGGTAATTCTAGGACGCGCGATAAAATAACGTAATAATCGTGCAAATATTCTATTTTAAAAAATCGCGCTAAAAAAATCAACCTAATGCGTGAAAATATTGTATAACCCTGCCTTGCTTTATTTCTTCATTTAACCCCTCCCGAGACCATCAAGTTATTTTCAGTCTTTCTTTTCTTTTTTTTTTTTGGTCTTTTTTTGCCAATATATTCAGAAAATTCTCCCGATCTCAAATAGACTGTAGAGATCCCTATCCACCGAACCAGTTCAACAAAAGACCCTGATAGAACAGTTTATGCTCTACATGAGCTGAGAATGTCCGCATTAAAAAAAAACGGACACTTATTTGTTGGTCTAAGAATGTTTACATTACAATTACAGGGATTGCAGAAGCACGTGGAATCCGAAGATAATCTACATAACGGCGTGCGGCCCTTGTCCTCGCTTAACGCACATGTTTTAAAACTTTTATTCAATACAAAAACTTTCGCAATGCGGTCCGCTTAGGTCCAATCAAGGTCGTCTCTGATCATTTCCATGTTTAATCTTGCTTGCCCATGCACACCATAATAATTACATATAATACCACAGGAAAGAAAAAAAGATGTACAAACTTACTTGATTTTGAAGTGCTGTCACTGAAACTCAAATATTCGTGAAATGGGTTGTAATCCGCACAAGCCATTTTCTTTCCGTTAATCTGCTTTGGCTTTCAGAATAATGTTCCCGACGACTAAATATCTCGTGGCCAGTCTCGAAGTCTTCTTATCGGGTTTGGTTAGGTTTCACGTATAATACAGGTAACAATCTGAACTTTTCGTTCTTAACATCTCGGATTTAATCCGAAAATAATTTGTCTATACATATACATCAATAAATTGAATATATAGTAGTATAATATATGTTAGTGACGTTAATGGCGAGTAACTGTTTAAAGACAATATTATAACACAATTAGCGGGTGACCCCTATCATCAAATGGAACTTTCCGTTTTTCTGTCCAACAAACCCGTGTATACGCTGCCCAGGAAAGTAGTAATATTCAAAGTCAAATTTTCAGCAGATCCAATTGATGCTCGACTCAAAGGCGCCGAATACACGTGTATTGTCTTTGTCGGTGTCCTCAACCACGAAGCAATTAACAAACAAAACACATTAAACGTGGGATCACTCCGCACTTCAGTATGATTTTAAAAAATAAAACATTTATGTACGTTAACCCAGTTGCTTCCACATTTCCGACCTCTGACACAAACAGTACCTACTACTGGCTCAGATAATAATAATAAGAGAACTCTCAACCTGTTAAGTACTTTCAACCTCAGAAAGCAAACAATTATGAACACAAGTTACAGAAATGAAAATAAATTCTAAAATCAGGATAGAGTACAGTTATATCATCTTCCTTAACGGAGATGGTACACCAAAGCGAAACCAAACTTGTGATTAATATAAATTATTTACAAATGTATAAAAGCTAAATTAATTAAATATCGACTAATAATCCATACATTTTATTGTAAAAACTTTTACAAATCAAATAAATATCATAATTAAAAAGGCATAATTACCTTTTTATGGATTTAATCAAGTTTTTTTTTTTTTTTATATCAGAGCGAATAACAAAATGAGGACTAATATCTTTCCCTTTTCATGCTACGTGAAAGCGCAAACGAAACTAATAACGAAATTAATTAAATTACGTATTTCTTAAACCGCGTTTACACAGGAATGTTCCTGTTATGATAAATTGTAAATCTTCTCCATGTACAAAACGTATATGTACCGGTATAGATCAATGACGTTTCAACAACTCGCGTAATTAATAATAATAATAATAATAATATCACGTACGCAGACGAAAACAGCATATGCTGCCAAACGTAGGCTTTCCTTGTTTTTATTTTTTTACACAGAAGGAATAGATAATGTTATAAGAAAAAAAAAGTTGACCTAGATAAGCCAGTCCCAGACATTACCAAGGGAAAAACACACTACAAACGCAACGAAAATAATACATAAAGGCAGTGTAGCAACTATCTCATCACTGGCCCCACAGCAAACGTTTTGTACCCACCCACCCACCCCTTACTGTCGCTTTAATTTTTTTTATCTGGTTGGACCGGGCTCCGAACACGGCCGGGCCCCACAGCACGGCCGTTCCTGCTACTACAGTAGTTACGCCACTGATAAAGGGACAATAATATAAATAATACATAAAGGGACTATAATACACATAATAATAAAGGGACAATAATTAAATAAATATTGCATCCTACGAAACTGCGAGGAAACCGGCCCAATAGGCCCATAACAGGCCCAATAGGCCCAGTAGGCCCAACAGGCCCATAACTGGCCCAATAGGCCCATAACAGGCCCAATAGGCCCATAACTGGCCCAACAGGCCCAACTGGCCCAATAGGCCCAATAGGCCCATAACTGGCCCGACAGGCCCAACTGGCCCAATAGGCCCAACAGGCCCAACTGGCCCAATAGGCCCAATAGGCCCATAACAGGCCCAATAGGCCCAACAGGCCCATAACAGGCCCAACTGGCCCAATAGGCCCAACAGGCCCATAACAGGCCCAATAGGCCCAACTGGCCCAATAGGCCCAATAGGCCCATAACAGGCCCAACAGGCCCAATAGGCCCATACTTAAAAGGAAAGAAGTAAGAACCTGGAATATCTCGTTGGAAGAATAGCCAAATAAAACAAGCGTATAAAAAAAAAATGTCTGAAGTAAAGAGAAAACTAAATTAATTTTTTTTTTAATTGCGCATTTGAAAGACACGAATTCCAAAGGGAAGGCTGGGAATCGAGCACAAAAATTGTTTATAATCAGAAAATATGATCGGGTTTTCCTAAAGTTCCAATCATATATATATATATATATATATATATATATATATATATATATATATATATATATATATATATGCTTGCTGGGGAAGGGCAAAGGGATGTCCACAAATAATAATAATAATAATAATAATAGCAACTGTAGCAATTACAAGAAGATTAAAGATTATAGTACCTGTCACTTCTATTAAGTTTAAGATTTTTGCCGTCTACGTCAACCTGTTATCTTTTATTAAATATTGCATTGGCTTTGCCTTGTACTCCATAAGCACACTTAAAACAATAGCAGAAAAGAAATAATAATGAAAGCATTTACTATGCTGCTAACCCCAAACAAACTTCAGTTATATTTCTTAGCTATCTTTAAGGAAAAAACCAATATACGAAAATGCATGGGAGGTGAATACAGATATAAAAGCCTATATATTTCGGAAAACGATGGCCGGAAACGGGGGCAGTTTTAACGTTCTCCCCGTAAAAACATTCTTGGACGGGACTGTAGTGTCTAGCAATCCACAAATGAGATTTAGCTTTTTGCTTAATTTTGAGCAAGACTTATCAATAGATTGGTGATGATGATGATGATTATCAGTAATAATAATAATAATAAAAATAATAAGGAAAAATCGTGTTTATATTAATACAAAAATATGGATAATGAATGCTGATCAAGCAAACTTAACAATAAACAAGTAACAAAATGTACTAGAACTTCTCTTCAATTATTTTAATCGGGTTTGGTTTGAAACTAAAAATGGCTATGTTTCATTCAGACAAGTAATTACAGCCAGTGGGTTAATTGGACATGTATATCCACAGTGGGTTAACCGGACATGTATATCTACAGTTGGCTTATTGGACATGTATATATACCTATGTGACATAAATCGAATTATTATTATTATTATTATTATTATTATTTAATTGTGGACTCGAGTTCGTATCTGAGAAAAGCTTGGTTTGGTCTAGTGTTTTATGGTACAGGTGGTCTAGTGTTTTATGGTACAGGAACACAGGCAGGCTATCAAATGCCGAGGCACATCATGGAGGCCGGCCTTGGCTGATCTCATCGTAGGATTTGTATATATTCTTTGCATTTCCAATATAAGAATATTGCTCATATACATGTAGATATAGTTTTAGATATTATCTATACAAAAAAAAAAAGTAAAAGAGAGAAGAATATAGGTGCAAAAATATCTTTCACCACATTTTGGTATTAATCATTTTGTTTTGAACCAAACAAACAACATTAGGTAACCTGAGTAATAAGATCGTACTTCCTATACACAGAAATAGCAGCGTTACAGCTGAGTGGTATATTGCCTAAATTAAAATGACTTTTACATAAAGAGAGATGTAATAATGTTGTTGATGGTGTTGTTGTTGTAAGTTTTAAGGTCATTTTTCAGTACACGATACAGGGAGGTCAGAATGACTGGTGGAAGAAGAACCCGCGAAAATCCAATTAAGAACCATCAACCCACGGGAAGCTACCGGCACGCTTTCTCACATACCGACATTGGCGGCGCGACAGACTAAAACCCGAGCTGACAGAAGTGATATGGCAGCGATCGGAAAAAGGCGAGCGCTTTAGTCTACCAGGCCACTAGGAACCCCCTTATGTACAGTGTAGGGTTTACCTAAGTACGTGCTTAGGGCATGAACCCAACAGGGGCACCAGACAAAATATCAAAATTGACTGTAGATGATAAAATTGAATGAATTATATATGACCATTTCGATCTGCATGTGTGAGTATTTAGATTTGGATTGAAGGCAACACTGGTATTTTCCCACTTTTTTATTTTTAGCTTTTCCTTTATTTCTTTATTTTGTGTTTTACATTTTGTAAAGGGGGGCATACTATGTTTAAACCTTAGGGTCCTGGAAGGCCTTAATCCGACACTACTTATGTACTAATGTAAAAGCCAATCAGAACATCGCAAGGCCAGTTCGGTTGGGTCGTGAAATAAACTGACAAATTATGGCACTTTTAATAAGGAATAAAAAATTGTACTCGCCTGGCAGTTTGACTTTATTAACTCAGGTTAAAATGAATTTTAAACAAATGAAGAACAGTTTTTCAAATATATGAAACATATGATTTATGCTATTGAAAAGAATAATACAGATGTATAAAAATTATATATGTGAAAAAGAAATGTGTATTGAAACAAAAATTATTTAACAAATGTGAAAATGTTATTAACATATATGACATTCCTTTTGTGTATGTGAAAAAGAAATATTTTATTTTGCATTTTAATGGCAGCGCCAGTATATCACCATGTACTTGTTTTCATGTAAGGATGATTGCGAATATTGAAAATCAAGAACTTTAATTTTAAATGCATTTAGTATAATTATCTTAACTCGACTAGGAACTATTTTAGATATACATTGGGGCCTGTATGTCCGAGTGGAAGCGCTCTCATTTGCCAGCTGTCTGCGTGGGTTCGAGTCTCAGCCTCGTACTGATGTGGTATGTGAGAAAGCTTGCCAATATGCACTTGGTGACACATTGAATGACCCTCGTGATGTCATTGCATAGCAAATGACTTGCTTTGTCTATTGCTCTAATTACAACGTACAACGGATTAAAACTGCTTTAGTCCTCTAAAAATACATTGACATGCATTGAAACTATTTCACCCCACAAGCGACAACAGATTTTATTGCCAGAGAAATTAAATGAAAGCATCTCTAGACCTACCTAATATTTGCGTCTCGGACTATACGTTTGGACCATATTACCCGTGATCATTTTAAGGGTCGTATGACCATTTTACTCGTGGTCATTTATACACTGTTTTAGTTTTGTGCGAGACGGGTAAACTAAATAATGTCTTTAACTAAAGGCGAAATACAGTTCAGTTCTATCGGGCGCACCATTCTCCTTATATTGCACGTGACCTTTGTTAATCAAGGTGAGAAAGACAGGCGAACAAGTAAGTAGAGTAAACTCTTTTACTTCAGGAAATAAAAACGCTCTTAAAATGTTTGCGTGTAAAAAGAGAAGGCAATTTAATGGGTCTGGTCCCTAACATTAGTCAGGAATAGCACTCAGAAAAAGACAGTATTTTCAAATTCTTTTTAAAGGTTCATTATTTTTATTGGTTATTTTATCATTGTAATTTAGACTTCACAATGTTAAGAGCATTTTAAATGAAGCATTATGATGGCATTATATTCGTGTCTCTTCCCTTTTCATATTTTTACAGCAATAATATTTCCTTGAGTTTTAGATGATGAATGGTTTTAGTTTTTAAATATTCAAATTTCCTTGATTTTTAGATGATGAATGATTTCAGTTTTTAAATATTCAGATCATTTTCTTGCAATCCAAAACTAATTTATTCATGGTTGTCTGCTTTTTGTAACGTCAATAATTTATATTCAGAACAAAATGACATTATCATTATTTTTGACTTAATCAATATCTCGTGGATACAGGTGTCCGAGTGCTTTGAGGTACTCACATTTCTCCTCTGTTCGCGTGGGTCCGGGTCTCGGTTCAGTCAACGTGGATAAGTGAAAAAGTTTGACAGTAGCTTTGCTTTGGTCGATGGTCTTTCCTGGTATCTTTCTCCACCAAATATTCTGACCGTCGTGTATAGTCTATCATGTCCTGAAAAATATGCTTTTAACACACACACAAACAAACACTCAATTCCGCCATTGCCAGTCCCAAGCCCGGATATAAAAGGAGGAGGGTTGGGCGTGTGGCTAGCAATCCGATCCTGTAAAACCCAACTTGCTACAAAAACGCCAACAGAAGAAAAACTAGAAACTGAAAGCCTGAGGGAGGAAGGGTCTTCTTCTGGAAGACTTATAATGCGGTGTGGTGAAAGCTGCGAGCCTGCGGAAGCCACAAAGCAGATCACACTTCTGTCAGACAGGAGAATTAACATCGCAACATGGAACGTGAGGACAATGTATGTAGCAGGATAAACAGCACAGGTAGCGGCAGAGATGAGGAACTACAACCTATCCCTACTGGGCATTAGCGAGACAAGATGGACTCAATCTGGACAAAGAAGACTGATGACAGGAGAGATGCTACTGTATTCAGGAATGAGGAAGATGACGCACTTCATATACAGGGGGTGGGGCTCATGCTGAAGAAGCAAGCATATAATGCATTGATAGGATGGGAACCACACGGGTCCAGAATACTCACAGCAACATTTAGGACCAAGAAGGAGAAAATAAAGATGAACGTTATACAGTGCTACGCTCCAACAAATGACGGCGAAGAAAAAGAGAAGGACCAGTTTTACAACAGACTACAGAACATAGTAGATAACTTCCCAGACAAAGACATTAACATCCTCACGGGTGATTTCAATGCCAAAACTGGGTCAGACAACACAGGGTACGAACAAATCATGGGGATCCACGGCCTGGGGGAGATGAACGAGAATGGAGAGAGATTCGCAGACCTTTGTGCACTGAACAACCTGGTCATCGGGGGTACCATCTTTCCGCACAAGAAAATCCACAGGAACACATGGATATCACCAGACCATGTGACAGAAAATCAGATTGACCACATCTGCATAGCCAAGAAGTTCAGAAGATCCATGCAAGATGTAAGGGTGAAGAGGGGAGCAGATGTGGCATCTGACCACCACTTAGTTGTCGCAAGGCTGAAACTTAAACTGAAGAAGAACCGGATGGACATAAAAGAGAGGAAAAAAGTATAACATGAGCCTGTTGAAAGATGCAAAAACTAAAGAAAAATACAGACTGACGCTTAACGACAAGTACCAAGTGCTACAAGAGCTTTTTGAAGATGAGGAAGATAATGCGAACAACAGATGGCAGAAAGTTAAGGAGGCAGTAAAATCATCATGCCAAGAAGTACTAGGCCACATTAAGCATCAGCAGAAAGAATGGATTACAGCCAAAACATTGCGCAAAATTCAGGAGCGGAAACAGAAGAAAGCAGCAGTAAATAGCAGTAGGACAAGAGCTACAAACGTAAAGGTACAAAAAGAGTACACTGACACCCACAGAGAAGTGAAAAGAAGCATCAAGATAGACAAGAGAAACTATGTTGAAGGACTGGCAGCAGAGACAGAAGAAGCGGCCAGAAGTGGAAACATGAAGAAGCTGTACGACATCACCAAGAAGCTGTCCGGCAAGTACAGCACAACAGAGAGACCCGTAAAAGGCAAGCAGGGAACGACCATAGCAAGTACAGAACACCAAATGAATAGATGGGCAGAACATTTTGAAGAACTGTTGAACATGCCTGCACCACTAAATCCCCCAGAAATCCATTCAGCCAACACAGATCTCCCCATAAGCTGTGACAACCCGACCAGAGACGAGATCAGGAAAGCCATCACCCAGCTGAAGAACAGCAAGGCAGCTGAACCTGATAATATCCCAGCAGAAGCCCTCAAAGCAGACCTAGAGACTTCAGTGGAAATGCTATACCCACTCTCTGAGAAGATCTGGCAGGAAGAAGAAATACCGACTGACTGGAAGGAGGGATACCTCATCAAGATCCCCCAAAAAGGCGACCTCAGCAATTGCTCCAACTACAGAGGAATCACACTCCTGTCAGTACCAGGGAAAGTCTTCAACCGGATCCTATATGTTAATAACATTTTCACATTTGTTAAATAATTTTTGTTTCAATACACATTTCTTTTTCACATCATAGTCGAGCAATCATTGGAGTGGAATTCCTCGCTATACATCAACTTTGTCGATTATGAGAAGGCATTCGATAGCGTGGACCGTGAGACACTCTGGAAACTTCTTCGCCACTATGGCATCCCAACCAAGCTGGTGAACCTGATCAAGAACACTTACAACGGAATGATCTGCAGAGTCATCCATGCAGGATAGCACACAGACAGCTTCCTAGTGCGGACTGGCGTGAGGCAAGGCTGCTTGCTGTCGCCATTTCTCTTCCTTCTCGTCATTGACTGGATTATGAAGATGTCCACCAATGGGCGGAGAAATGGGATCTAGTGGACATTGTGGAGTCAACTTGAGGACCTGGATTTTGCCGATGACCTAGCGCTCTTGTCCCACAGTCAGCAGCAAATGCAGGACAAAACCGACGTACTGGCATCCACATCAGCACAGGTTGGCCTCAACATCCACAAAGACAAGACCAAGATCCTTTAAATCAATTATGTTAGTAACAACCCAGTCACACTGCATGGAAGTCTCCTGGAAGAGTTGGAGTCCTTCACATACCTGGGCAGCATTATCAACCAGCAGGGTGGTACAGACGCAGATGTCAAAGATGTCAAGGGGCAAGGATCGGAAAGGCGAGAGTAGCTTTCATACAGCTCAAGAACATCTGGAGCTCCAAAGAAATTTCCTTGACTACCAAGACCAGACTGTTCAACTCCAACGTGAAGTCAGTCCTACTGTATGGAGCAGAGACCTGGAGAACCACCAAGTCGACCGTAAAGAGAGTTCAGACCTTCATCAACAACTGCCTAAGAAGAATTCTCCAGATCCGCTGGCCAGCAACCATCAGCAACGCCAACCTGTGGCAGAGAACCTCTCAGCTTCCGGTAGAGGACAAGATCATGAAGAGAATGTGGGGTTGGATAGGACACACCCTACGTTAGCCGCCAACCAGCATTACCAGACGGGCATTGAGGTGGAACCCTCAAGGCAAGCGGAGATAGGGTCGACAAAGAAACACCTGGCGACGTGACCTTGAGGCGGACATCACTAAGCTGGGTCACACCTGGAGTCAGCTCGAGAGAATGGCACAGGACAGAAGTCTCTGGCGATCTTATGTGGGCGGCCTATACCCCGTCAGGAGTGACGGACATAACTAACTAACTAAACAAACACTCACTCACAGATGTTAATCGATACATCATATTTTTCCTCTGTGTATCACTGCTCTGTGAACTCTCTGACCTCTGTGATATACTAGACGTAAAGGACTTAGTTGAATAATTAAATATTATACAGTTTTAACAATCGAAATAACAAACCTTTGAACAACGATGATAAAGGCAACAAGAAGTAGATGTGACCTTTGAAAAATTTTTGTCAGTTAAGAGTTAGCCGCGCAACCGAAAAATAAAAAGAAAATATATTCCAACATACACTTTCTTTATTTGATGAGATAAGCTTATTATCATTAACTTCTGCAGATTAAATGATTTTTTCGACTCTCATTTAACTCATATTTTACTGAAATTGGGGGCCCCCGCGTGGACAGGTCTAAGGCGCTCGGTCTTTACAGATCAATGATAAAGAATTTATGTCAGCTGGGTTCGAGTCTCGGCTCGGCCTATGTGATTATGAGGAAAAGCTTGCCAATAGCATTCCGTGGGTTGATGCTTCGTACTGGAGTTTTCATGGGTTGTCCCTCAATCAATTACACTAGCTACCTAGTCTATTATATATAGTAGAATGTCATAAAACCCACAAAATCAAATCTAAACAATGGAATGGGTGACTATACTTTCTTTAGAGTATTCTCTATGACCCTTGGGTGGCACTCTAAAGTTTAGTGTTTTGCAAAGGGTTGGAATTTTAAGGAAAACTAATTTTTCAGGTTTCCTTCACTGGTCATATTGGTTAGTTTTAATGTGAGACCCCGGATATTTTAGTTATTGTTGGAAGAACTTTTAATTCCCTTTATTGGTGTATGATTGAAGGGTGTAATTTAGGTTATAGATTATACAGCTTGGCTTTCCTTCGGATGTGCGCCTCTCAAAAAACTGCTAGCTCCGCTTGGTCAGTTTCACTTCCTGGACGTCAGAGGTATTTGTGAAAAAGAGCCGATAAGTTTTTTTATTTTTTTCTTCACTTTTTAAATATTTTGTTATTTGTTCATTGAACTTCCAGAAGCCAGTATTGCCTAAGCTGCCAAATTCGTTTTCTTTATTTTAATAATTGCTAAAGATGGAGTACTTTAGACTAATTGAGACTAACCTTGCGAGCACGTGGGAGCAGCCATGTTCGTTAGCTATGTGCGTAGATCATACACTGTTTCCACAAACACAACACCCAAAGAAATTTCAGCCACTGTGCATAAAAGTAAACATAGAGGCATGCCAAAATTCTGTCCAATTTGCATATTGCAAATGCAATTTGTATTGATTTTTGGATTCTTTCGACCCTAAGCCAAGTGAAATTACAAATTTTAATACAAATTAAATACTTTAACATTCAAGAAGCAGTCATCATTAAGATTGCGATTTACTGATATCTAATGACTCTTACAAAAGGCCAAAACTTAAATTCCTCTTTTATTGTGGTGAAGATCTTTTTTGCAATAAAAATTAATTGCCTAAACGCATCCCTCACCACCGTCACCGCAAAAAAAAAAAAAAAAATCTTTACATATTTTAGTTTCATTCATGAAATTTATAATATTTACAATGATATAATTATACTAAAATTCCAGTCAGCTCCGTATTAGAATCGTACATATGCTAGGTCAGGACATATTTTGGAATCTTTATGAGTAAACTTTACGTTGACAATTTTAAAAAAGGAACTTTTAAAATCAGGCAGTGCTTATTGTCCATCTCCTAATTCTGTTGTCCATATCCCAATTTTAACTGACGAAAGTTTGACTAATGGTTTACTAGATTTTTTTAAAGCCCTCTTAATAGTTAATTATTAATAAGAATGGCTGCGGACATTACAACATAAATCATATAAGAACAATCTCTTATTTCTGGCGATCTGTCAGTTTTATTATCATTTTTTTTTTTATTTTTTTTTATTTTTTTGCAGATTGATATTATGATTCAAAGGGAAAGCTGTTGCAGTTGAGGTTATAAAGTCAAGGTACAGAGAATTTCCGCAGAGTACGAATTAAACTTCTCTAACCTGTATGTTAGTATTATTTGTATTAAATATGAATTATGCTTAGTATTATCAAGCACTCTCCTGTAGAATCCAGGGATAGCACTTTCTGTCATATTTGGTGTATGTTTGTAATTCTCTATAATTAATTATATATACCTTGGTTTCTATCTTTGTATATTTGTCTGCCTCTCTCTCTCTCTCTCTCTCTCTCTCTCTCTCTCTCTCTATATATATATATATATATATATATATATATATATATATATATATATATATATATTCCTAGTGAATCGTGGGTGAGTTATTATTTTTATTGTCATTATGCAAACCTATGTCCACAACTCTCGTGTGTTACCATCCAGCAAAAAGTTTATCGAAATTAGCTCCACCGTTGTTTTTGTTGTTGTTGTTGTTGTTTTCTGTGTGGCTTTTTGCTCTTTTTTTTATAAGCCCTTTACTCTTGTAAATTTTGTTAGATCTATTTTCCTCGTTGTTTTATAGCTTGATGCTTCATTAACTCGGCTAGTACTGCAGTTACTTTTGGTTTTGTTTTACGGCATTTCTGTGGATTGCTGTGAAAACTGGTTCATATTATCGTCATCATCTAAAGATGCACTTATCTTTGTTATCTGACGTTTTTTGGAAGAGCAGTGGCTTCACGTGACAATTGACCTCAGTGCACGATTGCATTATGTAAATGCAACTACTATCCCAGTGTTTAGTAGATTTCTGTGAAACTTAGAATGAAGATGTATTTTTTCATATATGTATGCTATTTTATTATACTAATGCTATTTTCAGAAGAATCATGCTTTATTACTTAAATTAGGTTAATTGCACGTCCTAGAACGGGAATATTAAAAAAAAATTGGGATGAGCGAGTTTAAAGGAGACCAGAAATAAAAATTTTCCTTTCATGTATGTAATTCTCCACAAATTTTAATTCGACTGTAATGTTTATAAAATACATATCTTAGGCGGCTGATGATTATATTGCGCGGAAGATACCACGATTCCGTAAATTGCCGAGTTTATCCGAGTTTTGATAAGACGACAGATCACGTGGTCCCGTGACGCAGTTCTAGCCAGTCCCCGAATAGAAACAGAAACATGGCGAACGAGACAAACAGGAGGAGACCAGATTTGGGTTGCACATTAAAAAGTTGAATCTGTTTCCGAGAGATGCTCATAACTATATATGTTGAACTGTGTGGTAAGAATTTTAAAAAAGCAATGTAAATTTTAAAATAAATACTTATGCATTGTGTGCTGTGCAAAAATGTGATAAGGATTAAGTGATGGTGACCAATGTAAAAATTAAAAAATTACCACAACGCAATACATGCATTTAAGAAGGATGAGATTCAGATGCCGCCGCGAGGTTCAGCCACATTACTGGGTAGAGGTGGGATGCTGGGCGGGGGTGGGATTGGTATATTTATGTTCCTATAAAAAAAATGTTAATATTTAACGGGATACCAATGATTTCTCAAGGTATCGCCCTACGAAACTCAAACCCCAACACGTACCGATATCTAATAGAGACTATCGCTTCCAAAGATGCAGATATCACGCGGTTTAGAGATAAACTAGCAACTATAGACCTTTCCTGTAGACAGTGCTGACATAGTTATCTCCACATCGCCGATAGGTGTCATCAATTGCGTCTGCCATTAAGGTGCTCATTAAGCCTGGCTACAGAACATGCCGGCTTTGTAAGTTTGACTATTTATGATAACAGATCTGTTAACCTTATGCACTTATTTCTTATTACTTAATAATTCATCTCATGAAACTAACACTAGCAATACGATTCGAGTGTCATGTAAAAGAAGATTTATAATGTACAAATCGATATATATATATATATATATATATATATATATATATATATATATATATATATATATATATATATATATATATATAGTCATTATGACTTATTCTAATAAATTGATGCTACAAAAAGTTTCACATTTTGCTGTGTGCATCTAAAAGCAATTAATTATTTTAAATATTTATGGTGACATGTTGTTGAATAGATATCTCTAAAACATACAATATAAACTACGATAGATAAATCAATTAAACATTACATTGTTCAGTCACATGTGTTTACTGGATTTATCTAATATCTGCATTATACCAATATACTTTTATCTGCTTCAGCCTTTCTTTCATTCATTTTTTTCCTTAGTGATCATAATTATACAGACGTATTGAAACACTGCTCAGTATTCTGACTGACACAGATATTATAAACTGAAATAACAATTAAATAATCAAGTATGACACACTGCAGTGGTCTTGACAATAATTTACCAGTTGATACTGTACTTTGGTTTGCTTCTTAGAGAAGGTGAGCAGCAGGAAGGGTGAACCCTACAACTTTGTAGAGACCTTATTTTTAAAATTTAAGGGTTCCTACGAAGGCTGAAAAAAAAGTTTTTGCCTTAACAGTAAAAACTTCTCTAATTGACCAGATTTTTTCTGATTTTTTCACGTGCTGGTCACTACGCGTATGTCGTTCACCCTTCCTGCTGCTATGGTTTTTATCCAAAAATTGTATCAAGTCCGTTACGATATCTTGACCTCGGATCATGTAAATTTATTGTTACAAAACCAAAGGGAGCAGCTTGTGCTTTTGAAAAGAAATTTTTAAATTTGTTCATATCCATGTCCCCAGAACACCAAGTATAATAAATATTTTGCAGCGTATGATTATCAACTCCGTTGAACACAACTAAAATGTTACAGTTATCCCTGATCACTTTTGGAATTTGTGTATAACGCTGTGTAACATAAATCACGTCTGTGTTTTTGTGACGGCCTCGTGAAAATATCCGAGCTGGATTGGATTGTTTGTCCAGCATGACATCATCGTATACCACGAGGTTATTAATGAATCCATCCAGATCATCTACAGATGGCGCTTCATCAATATCAATAATAAAGTCTATGACTTCACTGTCTTCATGCAACAAATCTGCGTTTTCATTAAAATCTTTAAGTACTTCGTAACATCGCTGATCATCTACAGATGGCGCTATCAAATATAATTTATCCCACTTCAGCCATCTCATTATTAGATTAAGTAATAATTGCGTTTTTCCACTTCCGGACGGACCTATTATAATCATTCTGATAGAATTTGGTAACGCTGGATGGTGCTTTACTGGCTCTTGTTTTCGTGTCGCAGAAAAGTCAATTATATCCATATAATAAATAATATGAGTCTATATTGTGTTCGATGCAGAGCACCTACACGTACTGCTGAATTAACGACAATAACAACAAAAAATAAAAGACGAGCACTTACAGGTAAGTGTGTGAAATGTGGCACCAAGAAATATAAGCTTATTTCATCAAAGACAGGTGGGGGGGATATCGCAGCTTTATTAGGAAAATTACCAGGAACTCCATGGGCTAAATACCCTGGTGAGAAACATTTACCCGGATATAATTATTGTGGTCCAGGAACTCGACTTGATATCCGACTTGACGAACGAGATCAACCAAAACCAGGAGAGTATCCAGTAAATAAGATTGATCAAGCGTGTCACGTTCATGATGTCGCGTATAAAAGTAAAGATTTGCAGCAACGACATCTCGCAGATGTGAAATTGATTCACGCATTAAATTCTATACCTAATAAATCTCTCAGAGATAAATTCGCTAGTTTTCTAGTAAAAACTGCTATGAAAGGTAAACTAGTGCTAGGGGCTGGCAATTAAATTATATAACTATCATAATGGAATCTGTTTATTATTCCCCGAGAGGGTATTGGAGAGGTAAAGCAGCGATTAGTAAACTCGCCGAAGCAGCAAAAGTTTCACGTGATGTTGCTGCATCATGGTTAGCACGACAGGCAATATGGCAAATCTTCCTGAGTCCGCCTAAAAGAATTCATTACGCGCATTTCGATGTTAGCGTTCCTAATGAAATTCATCAAGCAGATATTTTATTTTTACCACACGATACCATTAAAACACGTAGACGTCAATACACGTATAGATATGCGTTAACTGTCGTTGATGTTGCGAGTAGATACAAAGAAGCGGAGTCATTATCAACAAAGACAGCATCTGAAGTTGCATCTGCGTTTGAACGTATTTATCAACGTGATGGTCTACGATGGCCACGGTTATTACAAATTGATCCTGGCAAAGAATTTCTTGGAGCAGTATCATCGTTGATGAAGAAACATAACGTTAAAATCAGACGAGGACATACTGAAATTCATCGTGATCAGGCAATCGTTGAACGATTTAATAGAACACTTGCTGAACGGTTATTTGGATACCAATATGCAAAGGAAATATCTACTGACTTTAAGGGTAGATCTCGTGAATGGGTTGCAAGATTACCGAGTGTGATAGCTGCATTGAATAATGAAATTACTCGTGCAACTTCCATGAAACCTTCTAATGCGATCAAAAAAATATATATACCCCGTAGCAATGGCTACGGACAACGACGTGAATCTTTCTCTCAACCAGTATTAGGTAATGTAACTGTAAGATATTTATATGAACCTGGCGAACTTGAAGGTGATAAAAAAAGAGCAACCGATCCTATCTGGAGCGTGACTACACATAAAATTTCTAGCGTGGTAAGATCCACTGGCAGACCTCCAATCTACAGACTAGATTCTACAGCCCCTCAACGTGGATTTGTACGTGAACAATTGCAAGTAATTCCTGAGGATACGCAATTACCACCAAGCTCAGTTTTGTAAACGTCCAGAACCTCGACGTCGATTACACTCAAGACAGGTCAGCATCACATTATCACGTGTATGACCGAGATCACTATTAATTCTGTCTACGGTAAATTGTCTTGGATTAAAACACTGCCATGACATATTACAGTTGCAACTTGCGCAATGATTATTCTGTGTTGTCTTAGTGTTATAATAAATTCAGCATCAAGATCAAAGTCACGCTTATTTTTTTTGTCACACTGCTTATAGCTGACTAATTTTTTATTGATATCGACATTGTTAGTGATTTCTTCAGTTATTACGTAATCTACAATAACCCTACGCAGTTGCGATATTCTCCTGACTCGAGATACGGCGAGATAGACTAAATTCGACCATTCAGTACGATCATCTACAATCCAGATTCTAGTATCAGTTATAGTTAATCCCTGCGACGAGTGAATTGTTATAGCGTATCCTAACGTCCATGGCGATTTATCCATGTTCAACGCGCTCTCAACAACATCAACAGCAACCAACACGATATCATTCAAGACAAGATTTTGTACCCTTGGTGGAACCAAGGCACCTGGTATTTCAACTTCAATATTTTGTCGTCGAGTATCTGATGGGCGATAACACAAAGGTACGGGTAGATCCGGAAACTTTTCTTTATGTAACGTAAATAATTTCTTTTGCAGTTCATCACGAACTATCTTTCTACTCGCGACTATCAAATCAGCAGGTCTCCATAAAATCCAAAATTCATTCATAGAAGTTTCTGCAATTACTTTACGCAGTATCTCGCATTGTATTTGATCTGGCTGCAGTCTGATTAATCTTTTAAGCTCTTGCAGCGGTTCATCAATAGCTCTATGGTCATCATTTATTTCTTCGTAATAATCTACAAATGTTTTCAACCATTCATGTGGAGACTGTCCAACAAAGGGTGGTGGTTGACCATGACCGCCACACATAATCACAGCAGTATTATTCAATAACAACCAATCAAGAAATGTTTTCAGTATTTCTAACGACACCGTGCATATCTCGTCCCATAATATATGCCTAGGTATATATTTGTCACCCATCCGCGATGGGGTCCATGTATCTCCGCACCATCTAAAGAAACTATGGTATGTACATGATTTTACTCCTCGTTCTTTTATTTCTCTAGTAAGTTTATGTGTAGGTGTCAAAACAATTATATCTGAGTTATTATTCATAAATAAGCTAATCGCACGAGTTGTTTTACCTGAACCACCACACCCATTAAGATAAACGGTCTTATGTCTAGATACAGGATCGTACACAGATGGTGCAGATGACTTTGATATTTGATTATTATTTTTGTAATATGTCTCCGCAATTTCAACATCGGCAGATTCAGAATAACTAAGTATATTTTCTTGTTTTATCCTCCATGTCCCCCATTCACCATTACCGAGTTTTAATAAATCTTTATATTTTTTGTGTACATAAAATGAATCCGTAGCAACTCTAACAGCGTAACGAGGAAATCTATTTATCATCGACAATAGATTTATCGAAACATAAGCTAACATCGAAGATCTTAAATGAGTAAACTGTGGTGAGTCGCCATCAAGATAGCTCACAATGGTACCTAGTTTTGTTCCATCTGATAAATAAGCATTACATCGGTTTATAAATATATTTTTCTCCGTTGTATCAGCGATTATAAAATCTAGTTCAGCATCGTCCATAATCAATCTTGTACAATGCCGTTTATAATCGTATGAACCACCTTGAGTGAACTTACCGATTATCTTTCTACCAAGATCTTTTGCAAGTTTTTCATCGTACTCGTTCCTGCATTTACTTATTTTAATGACATGATCTTCATCAATATCAGGGAATTCTTTCCTGGCATCATCGACACTAAATCTGTCCGGTTCTGGTAACCAAACTTGCTTCTGTGAACTATACGATATAATCGCTTCAGTTACTCTCAACGATATTAAAAATCCAGCATCAAGCATATATTGCAATAGTACTATCGGAACCCAACATTTTTCTGAAAAATGTTTCCGAACCAAATATAAGTAATCGCATGGAGATCTTCTCTAAACTCGAATGATTCTACATGAGCAAATCCTGTTAAGTCAAAATCTGGTAAGGGGTCCGTTTATTGCAACCCTGGTCATCTCATGTGTAGGATGTCCGAATCTCTTAAAGTATTTAGAACATGCTCCATATCCAAGAAAACTCCCAGGATAACACGCTATCATATCAATCGAGATAACATCACTATAATCGTATTTGGTGTTCCATAATCCACCGTGCCCATATTCTATACAACTTTTCTTGACATCTTCAAGAAATTCCGATCGTGTCGTTTTCCATGAATTTTTCTCCTGAGCGAAATGAGCAGCGACTGACGGAACAGTAAAACAGTTATTCAATAATTGTCTAACTATGACATCATCAGAGGTATATTTCAGTGCAAGATGTTCCATTTCCTCATGGAGAGATTCTGTACGATAAATATCACCGTTAGGTCGTACAAATTGATCGTAATGATCATATTCCGAACTCTGAAATAACCAAACAGAAACAGGATCGGTTTTACTAATATTTTTAATAAAATCAAAGATATCACCGTCATAAAATTTAACCTTTCTATCTCGTGGAAATATTGTTACTGCAGCAGTCCATGCGTGCGCGTTATGATCAATAATATCTATCGGAGCTCCATTTTTTTAATATATTTCGGTTTGTACAAAATCTCTCCGGTTAATGTTTTTACTGCTATTGGAAATCTTAATTTCTTCTCCAGCTCAGCAACATCTTTGATAGACGCTCCGGTATCTTTAACCGACTCCACCCAGTCATTTATTTTTTTACGTCTTAAATCCGTTAAACCATTGCCACGTATCGCGTGTGTAAAGTGTTCTGTAACTCGCTCAGCTACGCAGTTTATCCTTGATAATTTCATCGGTTTGAGATTCCCAACATCAGGTTTATTATTCAGCGGAAATATTCCATAGACAACCGCAGTTACAGGGTACGAGCGCTCATAATACGGTTTATCTATACCAGTTAGTATTCCTGATTTAGATTTATTACTCAAGAAGATATTATTTCCTGACTGCACGCGGACGGGATCGCGCTTGTCACGAATAATCCAAATATCTTCTTCTGTATTTACAATAAATTTTATTAAAATAAAATATTTTTGATTATCAAGGTGGTTAATGATTACTCTTCCTCGTTTGTCATTCATCGTATTAGAAACATTTCCAACTCTGAATGTTGACCATGCATGAACCGCACCATCGTCACGAAATTCCTTCTTGGCCTCACGGATACGTTTAATTATATCTTTATTAGTTAAAGCTAGATCTTGCATCGAAATACTAAATTTATACTCGGGTAGTCTGTCAAGATCGAATCTGGTTGCGTAGGGTTCAATCACGGATAATTCTTCCATATTATAATTAGGGCAAATATATATTTAATTGAATATTAATCTTTTGTATATGATTCAACCAAATCATTGCCACTGGCTAAAAATCGGTTATACGTCTCCGTGTAACAGAACATGCGTGAATGAATACTGTAGTTATCATATGCAATGCGTCAGAAATGGGAGTCTAGGACCAAAACCGTGTATTGTGTGTAGTGCTGGAGTGCGAGGAAAGACTCAACTGTGTGCGCAATGCGGTGGTAAAAAATACAGAGAGTTGAAACGATATTACGATAAAAAATATAACACTGACTCTCCTATAAAAACCGAAGAAGATTATCTGGCTAGATTTTCAGAAAACAATGATTTAGACAAATAAATATTATATATAAATGGAACAAAATGAGTTTGTGTCACATCCAATCATTACCAATTATGAAGCATCTCGAGAAGGTGTGGTTAGAAACTGCAGATTGAAAAAACCAGTCGGTAGTATTGATAATACTGGTTATCTTAGATTTACTACTAATGGCAAGAAAAAAAGATATTTATCACATAGATTTACCTGTGAGTGTTATTTTGGACTGATCAAAGATGGGTATGTGGTGGATCACATCAACGGCAATAAACTTGACAACTCACTTGGAAATCTACGTATTATCACGCAAAGTGAAAACTGTAAGCTTGGAAACACTGGCGGCGCACGATTTGCAAGACCTGTTAAATCAGTGAATGCAGAATCTGGAGAAGAAATTAGTTTTGAATCAATTAATTCTGCTGCCAAATATTTTGACATAGTACCACAATCGGTACAACACGTGGCAGAAAATATACAAAAATCTTCCTTTTCCAAAAGATTTGCACAAAAAATAAGATTTCAATACATTTAGTCTGCCGTATTTTTAATGTTACCAAATGATTAAGCGCTTCGTCAAGCATAATGATAAATATCGTAGTTATCCGTTTATACGAGTTAATATCAAAAGCTATCCTGATTGTTCATACTGTGTAAAAACATTTCAGTGAATTTGGATCTCAAGTACTGCAAATAAAAATAATTTTATTTAATTTTTTTTTTATTTCGTTGATTTTGTTCTGAAAACCGCGTTTTTTGTTCGAAAATCTCGTTTTTTACATGAAAAATGACCAAAAATCAGTGAAAATCAGTCAGATTTTGACAAATTCTGAAGGTCAAACCTCAAGGAAGGTTAACGGGAATTAACATTAGATTTTAAATTTATCGATGAAAAGCTGTTTTTTTCCGGATTTTTATCGTAATTCGCTAGCAAAACACTACACAATACGAGCAAAAGAACTGGAAAAAACCAGTTTTTGATCAACAAATTTAAAACCTAATGTTAATTCCCGTTAACCTTCCTGGGGTTTTGACCCAACGAAAACTAGCAAACTCAACGAAAAACTTTGCACAACAAGCACGGGCAATATTGTACTTGTCTATGATACCTACTGAAACATGATGGTTGGTTCTTTGATACAATATACTTGTCAATATGTGTAGGTTGCATTATACTAAGCAGAGTATGTTAGTTTTCCCAAGGATTTTGTTTAGCTATTATCACAGTCAATGGTCCATCATTGTCGCTGTCATTTTCACTCGTATTTTCACTCGTATTTTCACAATGCTCTCTTAACTGTCTTATACGAAAGTTCATAATCTTTTTCTGTTCGTATCCATGAGATAATTCTAGCTTGATTTTGTCAATAGCGTTTGAGAGAGGCACAAATAACTTTACCTGATCATCAGTGACAGTTGCCAGTGACTTTAACATTCCTTGTTGGATAATTTTCATGAATTTATAATCAGCAGATAGCGTGAATCTGTTCTCGTTCTTTCGTTGTTGTAATGAGTCAAAATCACATAGAATCTTTTCAGCATTAAGATTGTCAGATACATTGATACCGTTATGTTGTAACTTTTTTAATCGCAGAAACAATGACATTGATATTTTCAAAATTCATTATATAAAGTGTATATTTAATATAAAAATAAAAAAAAATATACAGCGCGGGGTGATATTCGATCTACCATTCCATAGTTGTATCAGATAAACCTAATGACGTTCTTTGTTTAGACATTTACCCCCAAGAGAACCCCTAAATATCCGAAACCGAAACTTTAGAGGCTCAGAGGGCTGTCTGTACGTGTTATTTGTTTACCCCCGAAAGAATTCCTAAATATCCGTAACCGAAACTCTAGAAACTCAGAGGGTTGTTTATACACGTGTAGGTCTTATTTTAGTGACCAACCAGATTCTGTTTATTGCCTTACAAGAATTCCTAGATATCCGTAACCGAAACTCTAGAAACTCAAAGGCTGATTGGTCTTTGTGACCTGGAATCTCATTAGGTTTATTTTTAGTTTTGCGATTGTGTCTTTTGGAATGGCCCTTGTGTGGGGTACCCCTTTAGTGAAGTCACAAGGTCACGACCTCATATCACCCCCCGCTGTATATTTTTGATGAGATGATATGATGATGATATGATGATGATGATGATATGATGAAATGCCGTCTTCACGCCAGCACACCAACCCATAATGATCAACCAATGGGTGATTCACAAAAGTGAATCCACCACGTGTTGACGTAGTGGATTGGTGTACTCTGAAGACGGGGGGGCTGGAGCCCCCAATAGATTATAAATCTTGGCCTAAAATCGCCTCCCGCAGACATATGTCTTTCTCGGGTTTCGAACCATGACCCCCCGGATGAGAGTTTCTACGTGCTATCAATTGAGCTATCGGACCTTGTTATAAATACATACTGAAAAATTTAGTATGTGTTTACCAATAGCCTATTTCCTAAAAACTACAGTGTTCTTAACAAAAACCACAGTTTTCTGTGTAAAATGGGATTTTATATTTCTAGTTTCCAAAAAATATATATAATTCTGCATTAACACTGTGCTATCAGCCGTTACCAAGGAAATTGATTTAGTCATAGCGTATTCTTAAAATAACTTTACGCAGTAATCGGCCACACAGATACAGGCAATATAGCCGTTATGGAATAATCAATAAGAGCATAATTATGCAGCCACAGCCTTCTAGACAATAGATTTCGATTGTGTACTATGAGAAATCTTGTGCGCGGATTTTATGTAAACAAAGAATACAGTATTATTATTTTGTCAGTTACTGGTTGCCACATAGGGAAAGTTGCCGATTAGCATTGAATGAGACCGCCGGTAAGGTTATATATACTTACAAGTATATGCTATGCTGTATTGTATACCAACCATTATGTATCATAGACAAGCACCATGCATCCGGATATTTTTTTTTTTGTTATGATTTCACATACAGATTTATATTTAGTTCTTCATTTCTTGTGTCCAGAATGCGATTGTTTTGGTCTGTAAGTTTAAAGTGTATCCTTGATAATAACGGATTATGAACTCGCAGGTACACGGGGTTAATTGGCTCTGATACAATTAACCACCCTGGGGGGGGGCTAATGGACTAAAACTGTATAATATGTACCCTTGCTGGGCCTGGTTAGACTTAGAAAGATCTACCTGATAGCTACCTTCAATAACATCGCATACCAGATTGACTGCAATTGTTGTTGTTATGTTTACAATGCCTGGCGATATATGACGTCCGGCACCAAAAGGGTTGTTATTGTGTTTTAGTATAACCGGTGGTGGGGCTATTTTTCTCCATGATTCAATTACTCCCGGATAATATTCTTCAATAAGATCATTTAATGATTTCTTCATTTCAGAGTTATTTAAATCTGGTATAATAAATGTTTGTAAATCTTTTTCTGTTATTTTGTAATGATCAAGAAATAATTGTTTACGCTCTTGATTAGTGTAAATATATTCATTAAGATTAGTTGCAGCGTTTATAATACTTTGATTGGCGATGTATAAATCGAGTAATATCCCATTTAAGTGTTTTATTGACTCGATTATTTGCTGCTTGACATTATGATCATAATGTTGTGATAATGAAATCAGTAAATTTCTTAAATCATTAAATATTTTATCGTATTCAGGTTTAAAAGTACCTAAAAATTCTTTAAAGAATTTTTCATCAACAATCTGTCGATTCCGCGTCCTGGTTTCTACGACGAAATCAAATGCTGATCTAGATATCCTGGGAATACTTTTACCGTCAAAATCGGTAAAGTAATGTGTATGATGCCATGGATCATGTTCAAATATTAATTTCCATGGATCTTTTCCTCGATATTCTGGATCTTTAATGAATTTTTCTTCACTCGTTTTAAATTCATTTTTAGTTGGTTCTGAAACTCCATTATAAACAGGTGCGACTTCAGGCCATCCTAACATTGATCTGATCGAACTTTGATAAATATCTACGAGGTAATCAGGAGAATTTATTTCAATCACCGCTGATAGTGTTGGTTCGTAAACAGTGATCGCTATTTTAGATTCTTTCCCTGTGATAGATTTAATTCTGCGTTGGAACTCGTCATTAATCTGGTCTATTTGATAACTGCCCGTTGAAATTCCAACAACTTGCCAATCAGGTGTTCCATCCGGTTTATTCTTATTCGCAAATACCAGTGAATTATTTGCTGGTTGTCCACCAAACGGTTTTGACCTGATATTTGGCCAACTATGATAAACTCGAAGCTGCGCTAATGCAATTTCCTTTGCTGGAATTGCAGTTGGAAAATTAACGCTAAATTCAGGATTGGTTGAACTTAATGATATCATAGTAGTTTTTGACGGCGTTGTATTAGCTACGATCTGCTGTAATAATTCTAACGATGACATTATTTAAAATTCTTCGTATTTAATAGAGCGGAAATTCAACCCTCCACTTTATCATTAGAATCCACTTTGAATGCCTCATGATAAGTTTCCATTATCGTTGCGAACTCCTCATCGGATATTTTGCTATCGCTGAGGTACGCCGAAAGATACGATGATAGTTTAGAATAAGATGATGTTGCTGTGTGCAATTTCATTATGTACTCGTTTAGTTTATCATTTGTACACGTAGATATTTTCTTAGCGATAATACTGAAAATACCTGCGCATGTTGTTGCCGTTGAAACTATAATTGTTACAACTGCAGGCGCTGTCATCGTTATTGTTGATAGTAATAATCCAGTTCCAGCAATAACAGCAGAAACCGAGTATACCATTATATCAATAACAACCATACGTCGCCGATATTTTTTTACCTTTATCGTGTAATCGTCGATGATATTTTTTAGTTTGGTTTGACACTCACATACTTGAGCGTATCTGTGACGTTGAACGTCGATAAATGACTCTTGATTCATTATACTTATCTAGATAACTAATTGAGGAGTTTCACACACAAATTCCAAACACCACCAGTATAGTGCTCTGGTTAATTTTTTATCAGATGCCTCCAGCAGAAATGTTTCTTCCGCATCTTTATTTATTATGACGGATACAACTCCAGAAAAAGTACCGTTTGAATAACGCCATAGAAATGTAGTAAATATACTGAATTTTGCACTACTAAATACGGACAGTCTGTATACACCAGTGACTTCTGCGGTGTGTTTGAGATTATTATCTTGCAGTGTCCATACTCCTAATCCTGATGCTACTGTGTATACTACGTTGAAGATCTGCTTGTGAGGAATTTTAATAAGATTCGTTTTTTCAATGATATTAGGAATTCCACTAACAATATCGTTGATTTTCGTGTTAATGTCGGTAAGTTTTATGTCAACAACTGGTGGAGTTCCAAAAAATTCGTTAATAGATCTGTTTACATTTCTACGAAAATTTAGAAATGTTTGTACATGATTAATATAATCAGTTCTAAATGCAGCAATTCCATCATTGATTGTCGTTAACGAAGTCGTTATTGGAATTTCCTTATCATCGACGTATTTCTTCGTTGCAGCGTCAAAATCTGTTTCTGGTGTTCTGAGATTATTAATACCATTATTATTCATGTCGAGAAATGCACGCATTATACCACCGCGCACTGACACGTACTTGGATTCTTGATCATCGACGTATTTTTTTGTTGCTGCGTCTGTATCCGAGGTTGGATTCATAAGATATGTAATTTTTCTTCCTGACATAATAATGTCACCGGTAAATACATCACCAGTTTTCTTAACATAGTCGTTAACCGATTTACCGGAATCCTGTATTTTACCTTGATCAGTAAAAGTAACGATATTATTAACAACCGCGTTGGGAATTCGTACAAGTACATCTGGTAGTTGTATGTTACTCGTTTTTAATCGTCCTTGTTTGTCCTGAAAAACGACGACTTCATTTTGATCCACACTTGTGATATTTAATAAATCATCGATTTCATTTCTGAGCTGATCAAGAGTTGCATATTTAGATAAATCGACCTTCTGATCTTTGCGAGTAGATCTTCCATAAATATCTACCATTATATTTACTGATATCTGTTTAAGTGTTATGACGTAGTGTAGTGAACGCGTGCACGACTTTATGAGGTGGGCTGTTGATTTTGATACAGCATCAAGCACAGCGAGGGTTTCACGACCGCATATTGGAGGATCAGTTATTTTTGTGTTGGTAGCGTTGAATACCAGATTGGAATATCGCCGGTAACGTACTCTAAACATTCTTTTGGTGGTGCTAATCCATACGAATCGAAATAAATAATTCCACGTGGATCAATTGCATATCCGACCCAGTGCGTGCCTGGGCCAGAGTTTTTATCGAGATTAATGATACTGGTTTCAATATTGTTTGGTTTTTTTGGCAATTGATCGCGCATAAAAACACCTCTGAAGTTTTTTATTTTTAATTTTTTAGCAGCATTAAGTAAATCAAAATTGGACATGGGTGATATTAGTAAACTGTCCCGGGAAGTCTTAGACCCTTTCCGTACCACGAATACGGGGTCCCTGGTAATCTTAGACCCTTTCCGTACCACGAATACTGGGTTCCTGGTAGTCTTAGACCTTTTCCCTTTTTTTTGATTCCTTGTCCGGTTGCTTTCTTTAATGCCATTCCAGCAGCTGTTCCAACAGCGCCTAATGCAGCTGCTTTTGCAACAGCTGGGGCTGCAGCTGCTATTAAAGCTGGTATAGCTGCGAGAAGTGGAAATATACCACCTGTCTTAGCAACGTCTTTGATGGCGCCCGCAGAAAGATTAAGTTTGACGCCTTTATTTGATTTTTTAGCTTCATTGAAGTTTTTGAACTGACGCTCGGTCAACGATAGTTTATTTGCACCACTCATCTGTTCTCGCTTTAGCGATATTTTTATTCCACAGTTATTTTTTGATGCTGATTGCAGCCTTTTAATCTGACCAGGAGTCAGACTCACACTAACGTGATGATAT
Source organism: Megalonaias nervosa (assembly GCA_016617855.1). Lineage (NCBI taxonomy): Eukaryota > Metazoa > Mollusca > Bivalvia > Unionida > Unionidae > Megalonaias > Megalonaias nervosa. The sequence goes on along the minus strand of JAECUM010003885.1, from coordinate 40,780 downwards.
GACATTGTTAATATTATGAACGATCTAATTACATGTTTTCTACTGGAGCATCAATAACTCTCATGCGACCACCAACACCTTCAAGTAACATCGATTTATCGCTGAGTATAACAGCAATTGCTCTATAATTAGGAATAGCTCTAACATCTCTATTAACACGAGCTCGAAAATGTATATCAACTACTGATTGTCTGGTTAAATCTAAATGTTCTAGTGAAAAGTAATAAATCGGATACAGCGTTGTAAAATCTAACTGTGATATTTGTAAACCAGTATCAATGTTTTGATCACGTCCCATGAACGACATAAGACGATGATATGCACGTGCTACATGATTTTGATCGAAATTTAACAAAATATCCTCGGATGGTTCTTGATGTCCATTAATCCTTAATGAAACCTCAGAAACACCGAGTTTATCAAATACCATAATACTTTCATCTTGATCGTTTACTCGTGCAGTATTTTGAAACGCAATAAATATATCTCTTGGTGCAGAAACACCTTGCTGAGAAGCTATTTGCCATGTGAATAGACCATTAATTGCACTATCAACAGCATCTGTGGTCATAGTCAACCATGACAACGTTGATTTACCGCCTTGACTCATAAAAGATAGCAACCGGTCTTCTTCAGATATTGACAGAGTCATCACTGGCATCCACAGGGAAAGTTTTGTTAGTTCTACTTTACCAGGATCAACTGCACCAGGTCACCAGATTGCATCATTATCAGTGACTTTTCGTACAAGTACAACTGTGTGCTTAGCTCCGAAAATGACTTTTCTGACATTTCTACAGAATCCAAAGATATGTGACATTGGAATCGCACATGAAAATGCTCTCCTATCACCTTTTAACATTGCTCGACGTGCTGCAAATCCTAAGTTGAAATTTGCATTCATTGATGTTACTGCAGTGGTATCTGCAGCTCCTCCTGCATCTCTTACATTACCTGTAGTTACGTTTCTACTTTCTGGAAAATCAGTTGTATCCTTTGCAAACATCATTGACGGGCCAGCCGATCTTGAATAATCGTCGCTCTATCTCGCAAGACCCAATATCGTCGTGGCAACGTCGACTTCTTTCTGAATTGATTCAATATTTTTTCCGTCGATCATGTACGTAGCGCTATCAAACAACGCCATAATGCCATTATTAACAAAACCAATTCTAACATCAGCGGCATATACTACTGGTGCTGCAGGATTAACGTTATTTAAAATTTCACCTTCGACTTCAATAAATGCTTCAGCGGGTAGGAAATACCTACTTGTATCCTGAACCTGTAGTTCGATTCGTCCACGCTGATCTGAAAGTCGTGCGTCATAATAATAATAATGATATTCACGCACAGACTCATCTTTGAGAACTGGTGCGTCCATGTCAAACGCGGGGTCAGATATGCGCTTAAACATCTTTATTATTATCGTCTTCGTCTAACACGAAGACCACTTCGGGAAGTGAGATCACTTCCTGCTATCAGACTAGCGGTTATATTTTTTTCCTTTTCCGACATTGGTACATCAGCCAACTCCGCTAGTTTTTGATTAGCGGCTTGATTTATTATTTTACTTACACTTGCGGGCATCAGTTCAGTGCTAGCCAATTTCACTGGTTGAGGTCGGGTCGCTTGTGGTCTGCGTATTAATCGTGATAGTCTATCTTTGATTGCTGAGAATGCTTTGCTAGCAATATTACCAACAGCGCCTATACCTTTTTCACGAACAACATCAATAGCTTTCATGCCCAGTTGCTTTGCAATCGGTATTGCTTTTGGGGCTATTCTTCTAAACAGACCCTGAACAACATCACCTAATCCATCTCCGTAGGTCGTTTGTATACTGGTAATCGAGAGTTTATTACCCTGACCATGGTAGGTCCACGTTGAGTACCATGCACGATCATTTTGTTATTAAATGACTTTATCACTAATTGTATCTAATCACTGTGGTAATCATCGGCGATTTCATTAATGAGAGACCGATATACATTAATATCCATGATACCGCCTGTAAATAATCGTTTGCAAATATCAGCTGCTTCATTAATGATTTCTGGGGAATTATTACCAGCTCGTTTTCCTCCAATGAGGATTTCTAGTCGATTAACGTCAGCAAGAACGTTATTGGGACAGGTAATAAGACCACTCCCTAAACCACTTCCAGTTGCGCCAGGAGAGGTGTCTGACGGCCAATATTCTCCTTCTTCTTCTTCCTTACCTGTTGTTTGGACTGGTTGTAGTTGTTGTAATCGTGGTTTTGGAGATAGAATTGGTATTCGTGATTTTGGTGATCCTGGATGATCACGAAATGATTGCTCAAGTGGTTTTGGTGGTGCTTTTTGTTTCTTTTGTTGTTTCTTTTGTTGTTTCTCCTCTATTCTTAATTGAATTAATTTATCAATTTCCTCATCATAACCCTTATATAATGGATCATTATCTCTAGCTTGTTCAACATCCATACGTATGCGATATAAATATTTTTGCCATTGTTCACTGGATTTAATATCTTTAGCGTGTTCAGGTTTCATTAATTTACCTCTTCGACCAAAACTATCCACAGCAAACTCAGCTAGTTGATCTAGGGTCAAATTATTAATAAATTTAATAATTTTTTCATCAAATTTATTTATCAATTCAGCAGTACTTATAGGACCTGCTGATTTTGGTTCAGGGGCTAGTGCTTCATCACCTTCTTCTTCAGCACCTTCAGGTTGATCTTCATCCTCAGGTATTTCCGGGACTGGCATCGCAGCAGCTATTTCGGCTGGAAGTTTTTCAAGAATCTTTTTTGTTTTCTTAGTTCTTCTTGCTATTTTTTTCAGTTGCTTCAGCGGTTTTCTCTAACACAGGTTGAATACCTTTAGTGGTCTCAGTGACAGGTTTAAATAATTTTTTTGTATCCTCCTCAAATTCAACTTGAGATTTCTGACGCGATTGTAGTTGTTGCTTAACAGAATCACGAACGGGTAGATATTTTTTAATTGCCTCTAGTCGCTCTCGAGCTAATTTAGCTGAGTGTGATTCTCCAATACTCATTATTGATAATATCTATAATGGCTGTTTAATTTATAGCAGCAGGAAGGGTGAACGACATACGCGTAGTGACCAGCACGTGAAAAAATCAGAAAAAATCTGGTCAATTAGAGAAGTTTTTACTGTTAAGGCAAAAACTTTTTTTCAGCCTTCGTAGGAACCCTTAAATTTCAAAAATAAGGTCTCTACAAAGTTGTAGGGTTCACCCTTCCTGCTGCTAGGTGTATTTTACAGGAAGGGGTGATGTTGATAAGAATCTGGCAACTGGCGGCATGGTTTGTTTCTTTAATTACTGTGTAAACAAGGTTACAGAAAATGCATGCTAGAAGCCAATGTAAGGTCTCTCTCTTTGTCAAATTATATTATATGAAGGAAGGGGTGGTTGTAATAAGAATTTAGCAGGTAAAAAGGTATTAGTGTATAAATACTATATTTAATAGGACAAATCAAACATGGTCCTAATTCATGTAGTAAAATGACTTCAAAAATTAAATGTCATATTATGACTTGTTGACCTTGTTGACCTACGTCTTTTTCATAACTCCAATAAAATTTGTCCTTTAACGTTTAATCCTACACCTCTTTCATAACTGGAAATCAGATTTGTGACTTTTTGTCCTTCACCTCTTTCACGACTGTGAAAATCAGAATTGTGACTTTTTGTCAAATGACTTTTTGTCCTACAATCTGGTATCTAAGTCACTATCTCTTCTCTCCCATTCATCTATTTTAAAGCCACCTCAGCAAGCCGCAGGAAGAAAGGCGCCCTGTCTGCTGGCGTCCATACATCTGTCCAACCGATTTTGCATACCAGTTGTCACCATACTTATTTGTGCAATCTAAGCCCAGTTTCCTATTTCCAGTAGGGCATTCCCGAAAGTAATGCCAAAATTGTGACGTCACATATCTGACATCTTCGCTATCCAAGGTTCCGATATGATAAATTCCTATATGTAGGGTTATCATATTGGAACCTTGGGCTTGCGAAGATGCATATCTGATTGAATTATTTCTGAGCTGTGAATTTTCATACTATGTACTATGCGTGCTTAAACGTTTCCCAAAAAATGCAACAAATGATATTGGGTTACAGTAGCCTTTTAATTTTGTGTGTCTTATTTGATCATAGCGATGCCGTTAGTTCGTTCACCTGCATGCCAATCGGAGGTTTTCAGGGACAGCCATTTTTCGTCTGAATGGGGCTTTCAGGGGGTCACTATAAAAGCCCAGAGTTTATATAACCATTTGTATGTCACACTGTAGCATGTCAAGTATTTGCCCAGTAATCTATGATGGGTTGTCCCAATTTGTTGTATGCATAAGTAACATAATATCCTATTATACTTGACTGAAAATTTCTTGTTTCGTAAATTTGAATTCCGTTACAAAACGTACATGATGTTATTTTTAAAAGGAACAAAATACTAATCTTACACATAAGTTATCTTCTATTTTATTCATAGAAATATTAAAACTAGACATTACAAAGTACTGGACACAGATGACACTGTTTTTACTGAAATGGACTGTTCTTGAAAGCAGAAAACGACAGTGAGCAGCCTGTCTGCTTTTTTACATCGAAAGCGTCCTTTTACTTTGAATCTGTGACGTGATGGAAAAATCCGGCTTGGTAGATCAAATATTATATAATGGTACTAGAAATATTGGTTTGTATCATGTGACGCTCGTCATATATGTGCAATCAATGGTTTGGGCATGTTTTTCGTTCTGTGTATCCGTATGGTTTTGTATCACGTGACGCTCGTCATATGTATAATCAATGGTTTTCGTTCTGTGTATCCGTTTAAATCTGAAATAGAAAGCTAGATAAAGATTGAAAAGATATTCTGAATGTTTTGGTAGTAGGCTAATTTTGGAGTTTAACAAGTATACGGGTGGGTTTTATTATAATTTAGATGTTGTGGGAAGTCCGCCTAGTTTGAGAAAGATTCGCGTCTGCAGAGTGCGAGAGGTAGGGTTCCTTTCTTAAGCACTCTCCCGCACCCCTACCCTGCTTCTGCCTTATATTATATATTTTCGGTTTGTAAATTTATCGTGGAATCGAATGAAAATTTTTAAAATATTAGATTTTTAAAATCGGAATCGTGTCATGGTGTTGTTATCTATTTTGCGGATACAGTATTAAAATATAAATATTCTAGAAGAAAGATGTAGAGGTGTAATTCGTGTATTTGTTTTAATTTTTTTTATCATTATTATTTTTGTGTAGAGAAAGAAACGTCTTAAAGTTGAAAGCTTTTGTATCATGTTATTCATTGCCCTCCATTTTCAAAGTTTTTCTGTGATGAAAGAATAATAGTAATGAATAGTGAAACTGGTCATAAGAATTTTGTCGAGGTTTCTATTTACTCTGTTCGTATTTTATACGTCTTTGTAGGAGTGGTTTGGAATTTACTGTCCCTCGCCATCCTTTCACAGCTATTTCGTTTGCAAGTCAGATTTTGCTTCTCCCATTAGGTTATAAGATAGTGCTTGTGTCTCTTCTATTTTGACTCCTGATGCCATGATTTCTTCTAATTTCTTTTGTTTGCGGTTTCCTCTCATCAAAGAGGATTTCCTCTGCACCTCGTCTAAGTTCTGCCATCAGGAAAGTTTTCTCTTCCTCTTATTTTATGAAAGTCTTGAAGTGATTCTTAAGCACTAGCATTTTGAGATTTCGATTTGTATGAATTTTTGGGGGTTAAAGTTTTAGATTGCTTGTAGTCTACTGTCATAGTTATGTATCTAATACAAATTTTGTTATGTATCCAATGCGAATTTTGTTATTTATCTATGGCGGATTAGATGTGATTCATTGTCTACCTAAATATTGGCGCCTTTCGAACCGCAGTTTGCTTGGTTGGCATAATATTTATTGTGTTATGTATTGTTGTTGTTTGTGTTATGTATTAAAATCCAGAGATTATTGTTGTCCTTTACAAGCGGACGTGATTGAAAACATTGTCAAGCTTGTACTTAGTGACGAGATATATGTTGATGTTTGGTTATGAAATGTATAAGGGCGGGGGGAGGGTGCTTGGGCGGAGAAGGCGAAATGACTGATAACTCGCACCGCTTACGCTCCAATGCTGCTTGCTCCACGGCTGGCGATAGACTGTCTCTGGAATGAATGTGTAAGGAAGGAAGTTTTCAACTGACCAATCCCTACTCTCCACCCACCTACTTTCATCTATCGGTCAAAGTTGTTTTTGGTTATTCGGCAGTCTTCAAAGTCTACAAAGAACAAAGAGCTGGCTCAATGTAAAATAGTTGCACTCGACACAATAAATTTGCCAGGCGCTGTTGCCAAATGTTTAACGGATGATAGACATCCAAATAATTTGGGCTGTATAACGTGTATAAATATAACTTCAAATACTATTATTTTTTTTATCAGAGTATCGTGAAACTTTTAAAATCAACTGGAAAGAAAGTTACAAGTTTTAAAAGTATTTATCTTAGACTTTTTAAAAAGGACCATTATGTGTGTGTGTGTGTGTGTGAATATATGTAGTTTCGACTCTATGGTCATAAGATAAGAAAGAGAAAGAAGTAAAACGAACAAGTTCTGTAAAACTTAACAAATAATTTAATTCTCAATGTTATAAAATTAACTTTAATAGGAGTTTGCATTATTGTGAATTAAATCCGAAATCCTAAAACGTTCTGTCACAAATCTAAAAGAATAATGTACCAATGAATTCCAGGTTATCAAATGTATTGATATACTAGTACCCTTGAATAAGTTGAATTGCCAGCAGTCTTGATGCATCACAATGACATTGTCCAAAAACTCCCTTGAATGAATTCACAATAATCCTAGAATAAAATTTAATTCAGAACCAATGAGCACTTTGTAATTCCAATGAATAATCCAAAGAAATGAGTCCTCTCAAATTATATCTAAACACTACATTAAACAAATTTGCAGATTGATTTTAAAAGAAGAACATAGAAATTAGGAATGAATTAATTGTCCACTTCCTCGACTTTATATATACCTAACGGTACTGTATCGCAATAGTCTCTTACTTGATCGGTTTCGCAATTCTTCCTACATGACATGTCACAATACTCAACCACCTGAGAGCTCCGGATAGCCGAATGGTCTAAGCTCCTCGCCTTTACCGATCACTGCCATCTCTCCATGTGGGTTCGAGTCTCGGGTTCGGCCAATGCGGGTATGTGCGAAAGCTGCCACTAGATCCCGTATTCGGTGGTTCCTGCTAGGATTTTCCCGGCTTTTGTTTCCAGCAGTTATACTGGCCGCCATGTATATCCTATACAACAAATGAACCACCTGTCTTAACCATCCAATCAAAATGTACCCCAAACTCGTAAACATATTGATTATTAAGATTGAAATTAAAAGCCTAAAACGTGTGAATAACTATTGATAGTCCACTATAATAAAATCTCGCCAATGTTTAATTTACAGTAAATTTCTTAAATTTATTAAATAATTCTAATGCATGTGCACTTGAAAAAAAAAATATATATATATTTCTACATGATTATCTAAATGATTTATTTAAAAGACATGGTCCCAATGACAGCTTAATTTGTATTAGGAGCAAACACTTCATTTCATTATATGCCCTTTTACCTCAGGGACCTATCCTTTATTTTGAGGAGGGGGGGGGTAAGAATGAAACTTTTTGACCAAAATTTCAACCCTTCACATAACTTGAAAAAAATATTCACGTGGAAAAGAATTAATTATTCCCGTTGGTTTTGTAGAAATTTGTTTTACCTTGCGGTCAGAAAAAAATCATCCTTTTTTGAAGAAAATCACACCCCACTCCCAGCCCTAATTGTCGGTCCCTAACATACAATAATCAGTAGCTTGAGTGTGTATGTACGCTTGTTTGCTTCAATATTCCTAAATGTAAATAACAGTGTGTGTGTGTGTGTGTGTGTGTGTGTCTGTGTGTTTAACGCAGCTTTTAAACATGTTAGTCATATCGCTGAAATGTCTGCAGTGTGGCAGTTTATAGTGATGTATAGCACTGAGGCATCATGACGCAGACGTGTAACAACTTTGTCCTACCCGGTCACATTATCCTGACACCAGGCCGACCAGTCCTAACAGCAACCTCTTTATGCTGAGCTCCAAGCGAGCCAGCTGTTAGTATCATTTTATAAGTCGTTGAATGACTCGGCTGGAGTTCGAACCTGCGACCGCCCGCATCCGAGACGGACGCTCTAACCACTTAGGCCACCGGAAAGGTCAGCAACATTATAAAGAAACCATTGCTGATGTTTTAAGTAAAAGAATTGCAAATTCTTTTACAAGGTGTAAAAAAAATCCAGCTTCTGATTTCACGGTAAGCTACGAAAATACGACAGACTGAAACTGTTTGCTGTCCGTCAGTATTGTGAAATATGCTGATACGGCATTTAAAACTCGTATCTCAATTTTCACAGAAATCTGATCAGCGGAATATCATATTAAGACCTGCTTTGTGTTATTACTTTAATTATATATTTTGTATCAAATCAAATACAAAGAATGGAATAAATGAATAAAAATGTTAAAAGCAATGCAGATCCCATCTGTGTATGAGCTAGCTGTCAGGGGGTCGTGTGTCAGGTCAACTCATTTCAATCGACCACTCGAGCGGTTATAAATAGTATTGTATAAGTAACAATTAACTTACCTTAAATTATCAAAGTCACTGACAAATGTGATTAAAGATAGCAAGCCAACCAAGTGATAGGAATACCCGGTGAATTTAAATTTTATTTGATGGACACTGTTCTTTACGCAGAAGCGAGTTCCAAAGTTTGTAGTGAGCTTAAAATTCTTGAACTGGACACTTGGTCAAGGATGAGCAGAAGTTACAATAAAATCACGGCATCAGTTTTTCACTAATAAAACAATTTTTACAAAATAGACTTCAAACATTGACGGTTTTTGCATCAAAAAATATCTCTACTGTTTTAATCGAACGGAATTTTGTTTTGTTGTGCAAAAGGTAGTGACGTAATACACAACATTTTGCAGGTATTCAACGAGGCACACGTGTATGTGATGTGTTGAAATCTCTTGGAGTTTGTTTTTTTTTTTTGTTTGTTTACGATCTTTCAGATATTACTATTACTATGCTAATCCTTATGGCATCATATCAAATGTCGAAACAGAAGGCAAGATAATCTAAATTTATGAGATTATTTGCAACTTGCAATGGAAAAGGTGATTTTTATACGTATGCGATTTGGTAAAATGTACGCTGACAAACAGTGTAACTCAAACACATTTTAATGGAAGAATCGTATAAATAACTCTTGTGATAATTCTGATATTTGCATTCATATGATGAAAACTGTTTTACAAGAGTAATGGTGCATGTTTGGTTACTGTAGACGTTTGCATATATGTGTATATTTCAGGATTTCTGCAAGCGTAACAGAGGATTAGATTTAAAAGTGCCATATTATGTGGGTTTTGAATGTACCTTATATAAGTCATAATGATTATAAATCTGAGTAAATAGCACTTTACATTGGTTTTTAGTTGTACATGTGACACCACAACTGGGTTTAACTCTGACATTTGTCCCTTTGCAGAAGACTGCTTGCTTAAATCAATTCTAACCATGAAGTCAAATTCTAAATGACATTACTAGAGGAATGAGGTTGGGCAACGCACATAATGCCTGTGTATAATAACTGGTAAAAATGCATATCTTCTGATGAGCATAAAATATGCAAAGTTTCCGCTAAACAATGCGAGTGTTGTTGTATTCATAAAATTCTATCATACTCTGAACCCAGCTGTAAGTGAAAGGGGCAACAACTCTTACAAAAGTCGGGGGAACACCCATATTTGTTAATAAATACATGTTAAGACGATGGTCACAAGATGTTCCAAGTTTGACAGAAAACCTAAGTCGTGTTCACAAGATGCTGTCTTGTATTGCTTTCAACTGCATGGGAAACGATGACGAAACAGGTTGAAAATGTCATGGTGATTAGTGGTTTTTAAAAAATTCTGTCCGACACTTAATAAGGTTCTAAGTAGGAAAGGGCGATAACTCTGAACCAAATATTGCAAGAACACGGCAGTCGGTCGGTTATCATTATATGGCATTCAAGAGCAAGACATAAAGGGCAATAACTTGTATACAAATTAAATCAACTTTTAATTTGAAGATGGGTGACGACTATACCAACGATCATGACAATCCATGAAATAAACTGCAATTTGTGTGACATACTACATTAATCTACATCAAAATTGCATAAAATGGGTGATTTTTCTATATGCGTGGCTTCATCTGACAACAATTGCCAGATTTCATTGGAACCCATCAAAATATAAGACAAGTTGTGTTCGCTAGATTCTGTATTGTGCTGCTTTCAGCTGCATGGGAAACGATGACGATAACAGGTAGAAAATTTCATGGTGATTAATGGTTTTTAAAAGATTCTGTCCGACACTTAATAAGGTTCTAAGTAAGAAAGGGCGATAACTTTGAAACAAAAATAGCAACAGCAATAGGTCAAAATGTGCAGCTTCAGATAATGATCATTCAAATTCGGTCGCAGCCGGCATTCAACTGCAAGACGAAAGAGCAGTAAATCGTACACAAATTAAATCAGCACTTCGATTTAGAGATGGGTGATGACTATACCAAGAATCATGTCAATCCATGAAATAAACTACAGAAAAGAAATGTGTAGACGAGAGAGTGGGATATTCTAAATTAATCTACAGGACAAAAATGGCAAATAACTATCAAAATTTCATCAGCTGAATGATTTTTCAATATGCGTGCCTTCATGAGACACAATTGCCAGATTGCATTGGAACCCATCAAAACCCGCGGCGCGTTAATGACATTAACTTGCAAAGCAAAGGTTAGTTGCACTGACAAAATTAATTACAAGAAAAAAGGTCAATAACTCGAACCAAACTGCTGGAACAAAGGCATTTGCCAATATGAACAGCTTGAGTTTCATTGCTGTCCGTCAAGAACTGCGGGACAACAGTTGCTCTAACAAGTTGGTTGAGGACTTGCTGCGCTAACGAGATTATTTTAATATCTTTTTAGAAGACAAAGCTGGCAATACATAATACAACTTACTAATATCATTGTACATAACATCTATCAAGTTTCATTGCTACCCATTAACAAGAGGCCCAATTGGGTCTGATATCGCTCACCTGGTTTACATAACCTGACAGTAGAGCATTTCAGGTTTATGTAGTATTGTAAGAAGAGATGCACATTATTCCCCCAAACTTTATATTATGTTGATTTTGACTAATTTAATATATCCTGATAAAAATTTTCCTAAAGACGAAGGCATAACTATGATGCTCAGTTCCTTTCGCGCAATCGAAGTCATCGAAGATGATGATGATAATACACCCAGCCATCAAAAAGATGGCCCAGAGTGATACCATTATGCCAGGCAGATGCAAAATCACCTAATTAATATGTATCGCTCTCAATCATTAAGGACGGAGTTTTTTTTATACTTTTGTTGAAGCATGGAAGGAAAAAACAACGTTCAAACAGTATGGTCTGTGAAGCGGATCCCGATATCAGCCCCTAAACCGCCAGTCAGTATTACTATAGATGTGGGACTGATTTATTAGTCTAACTTACGACATATGAAATGGCAGTGATCGGTAAAGGAAAGCGCGTTAGACCACACGACTGATCTGTGATGCTGATTATACTCAAGTTTGCCTCGCGTGTTTTCGCATCATACTCCAATCAACGTAAAACCTGTCCATCCATACAATCAGATTTTGCTTCTAGTAAAGACAAAATAAGGAATTTTCTTGTATAAACTGAGCTTAAACGGCCGTTCTAAACGTGTAAGAATGCATGCAAAATAGCAATTGAAATCCGTAATTTGTATAGAACCGATCGGAATATGGCAAATAGTTGCTTGACAACACGACAAAGGTACACTTGGTCGTTAAATCAACAAGTTGCCTGAAAACATAACAAAGTTACCTTTGGTCATTAAATCAACTAGCTGCCTCACTACATGACCGAGTTACCATTGGTCATTAAATCAACTAGCTGCCTGACAACATGACAAAGTTACTTTTGGTCATTAAATCAACTAGTTGCCTGACTACATGACCGAGTTACCCTTGGTCATTAAATCAACTAGTTGCATCACTACATGACCGAGTTACCATTGGTCATTAAATCATCTAGCTGCCTGACAACATGACAAAGTTACCTTTGGTCATTAAATCAACTAGTTGCATCACTACATGACCGAGTTACCCTTGGTCATTAAATCAGCAAGTTGCCTCACTACATGACCGAGTTACCATTGGTCATTAAATCAACTAGTTGCCTGACCGAGTTACCCTTGGTCATTAAATTAACTAGTTGCCTGACTACATGACAAAAGTACCCTTGGGTATTAAATCAACTAGCCGCCTGACAACATGACAAAGTTACCTTTGGTCATTAAATCAACTAGTTGCCTCACTACATGACCGAGTTACCCTTGGTCATTAAATCAACTAGTTGCCTGACAACATGACCGAGTTGCCATTGGTCATTAAATCAACTAGCTGCCTGACAACATGACAAAGTTACACTAGGTCATTAAATCAACTAGTTGCCTCAATGCATGACAAAGTTACCTTTGGTCATTAAATCAGCTAGTTGCCTGACACAATGACCGAGTTACCTTTGGTCATTCAATCACCATATAAACAGACTCGTTTAAACGATATAGTCCAAGTAGTAAAAGTGAAATATATGGTGAAAAAGTACGCTTATTACTAAACTGCAACTTTAATTACGAATTGATTTAAGACTTTTTCCCAGGACCGGATTGGGTGTGGTGGTGTGGGTGTACACACACACTCATACGTAGTCACTTGTCACTTAAAATTTTACCATCGTTTTATTCTTGTGCACGTTTATTGGATGTTATGCACACCCTGAGTAAATAGACACACTTATTTTTGCTTTGAAGCCCTTCGAGGAAAGTCGGGGGCCCTTTCGAAATTTTGACCCCCTCCCAACACTTGACCTGCTCCGGCATTGCTTACTGATGTCAAAATCTGGAGTAGTATCTACTTAAATTAGATAGTGTACAACTTTCACTATTAAACAAAAGAGGTTTTATTACCCAGCTCTTGCAATATATCCTATCGTTTATTGGAAATGACAAATGTATCCATTTAAATTGATTGTTTTAAACAGAGAGAGAGAGAGAGAGAGAGAGAGAGAGAGAGAAATGCGCAAAGTGATAAAAACACTCAAAAGTAAATAAAAAGCTGACAGTAAATCTCGTTTAGAAGTTAAAGCGAGTGGGGGGTGGGTGAAGATGGCGGCTGTGCGTGCTTACTATAAGTGAAGAGAGTTTTCTTAAAGATGAAGAAAGCAGTTGTTTATTTTGTTTTAAATTAATATCAAGCACGATTCTCATAGACCAATGGAAAATAGGTGGACACCTACAATTTAGACCTACGTAGATCGACTGTATATATGGATATGTGCGTTCGTAACCTCGCCGCCACTTATGCCTTTCATTTGTTGAAATTTATAGGTTAACAAGTCCTCTGTTGATAAATCCGTAAATAAGGGATTGCAGTATTTTAGCAAAGGATGCATCCAAAATCTAAAAGGTGTGGGTTTTTTTTCCCTTATCATCTACATTCTGTTGGAAATAATTATTTAACTGTTACATATGTTTATTGTTTCTTGTCTTTCACCATATTATAGGTATTACCCTCCCCCCCAAAATGAAGAGTTTTTCGACATCGGTTTACTTATTTTCCTTCCTGTCCAAAATTATCATGTGTGTGTGTGTGTGTGTGTGTGTGTGTGTGTGTGTGTGTGTGAGAGAGAGAGAGAGAGAGAGAGAGAGACTTGGATTTTTAACGTAGCTTTAACAATTTTTCACGATGTGTTGCAGTATATAGCGATGTCTAGCACACAGGAGCTAGCACTGGGGCATCATGCTGCAGACATATATCATCATGTCTGTCCCAGTCACATTATCCTGACACCAGGCCGACCAGTCCTATCACTAAACTCCTAATGATGTTAGCCAAGCGAGGAAGATGTTAGTACCATATTTTTTTTTTACAAATCTTTGGTATGACTAGGCCGGGGTTCGAACCAGCGACCTCCCGTATCCGAGGCAGACGCTCTAACTATTTAGGCCACAGGCCAAGTTTACCGCTCTGCCTAAGGTACCATTTTCGTCAGTGTAATAGAAGGTTTTGAATCGAAGTTAGTTGTTCAAGTTTCAAATCTCCAAGCAATGTCAAGGTTAGAATATGCGGCTTGGGTGATTGCCACATGTTGAAGGTATGTCTTGGGACACTTAGTTACCATAGTAATTTGAACAATGATTCAAATCAAATAGTTTTCGGCAAAGTGAATAGAGTAATTATTATTATTATTATTATTATTATTATAGCGAGAACTGTTGATAATGGATCTTAGGTGACAGGCAGGTACTATTGAACGCAGAGGTAAAATGAAACGCCACCTCAGATTGAAGTAATTTACTTTCATATTTTTACCATGATTTCTTATGATGCATGTAGTTTCAAGCATACAATTTACATGCGTCCTTTTAACAGGAAGACTAAACCTACAAATGGACATTTAATATATCTATACATTTTAATCGTTACAGGTCACATTTAAATAAATATCAGAAGCAACATCAACATCTGTATTCTGCATGTGCCCTATAGGTTTAGCAGGATCGTGTTGATCTGATATTTGGATTACACTATCAGCTATCCAAATTCAAAATGAGGGATAAAGGGATCTTCAGGAGGATTTTAACAAAATTCTAGCCTTAAACCAGGCATTTTCCATGGGGATAAAACTTTAAGGAAAAGCAGTGCAGGATATTGAAATAAGAGGATACGCTAATAAAACGGATTATGTCCAATGTGATGCAACACCAGAAAGTTGCAAGGGCTTTTTCTCCTTTAGGGTCTCCTGGGCGTTTTCTTCTTAAGAGTCACCTTGGTGTTTCGGGCTGCTCCAATCAAAGACTGATGGCACTGCATCAGGGTATAGTCTTTTTCAAACTGGTGTCCATGACTTGTTGTCATCTGTTGTAAAATGCGTTGAACTGTCGACTTTGTAGCCTGGCCAAAGCGAATGAAATATTTTACACAAAAAGACTAATGCACAATACTAAACTATTCTGAAAGAGCACCTCAAGCAAGAAGAAAAACTGACTATTTGCTATTAAGTGAAAAAATTATTCGAATGGATAAAGTGAACGAGAAAAAATCTTTAAAATTAAGAATTTTTAAGTCGTGAATAGAAGTTAAAGGCATCTGGAAATTTTAAATAAAATTAAACAACATTTCTAAATTTGTAAAATATAAATATTAAGCTGCAAAATTTAATTTGAACAAGAGCAAATATGGATGTTACCTAGAATATACACTTGAAAGAGTGTGCCTTCGTCTCTTCTTACGTTTGTTGTCCACTGCTTTTCCATTTTATTAACTCTTCATAAACCCTCCCAGAAATGATAGGAAATGCTCCGATTGGTTGTGCATACATTTGCCATCGCTGTGACGATTTTCTACTAATATAGCTAGCTAGTGGCATCCTCATCTCTCATTCGGCAATCTCAGGCATGCATTTCAGTTGAGAAATGTGTCAACTCTGGACGATAAAGTCATCTGCATATTGTTGGGAAGATTTTCATAATGCCAGGGTTTCCTGCGTCGGATTCAGGAAACCGTGTAATTCAACCAACCAACCAACCAACCAACCAACCTAGTGCCATCGTAGCCAATCAATGCCTTTTTTGTTTCAATAATGTTGGATTATTAGTAATATTGGAATTATTAACATCACAATTATATCAATACTTCTAATGAAATAGGCCTAGTTTGATTTAGCCGTTTTTAGTTTTCTATTTCATTTCACAGAACAGCAAGACTTTAAAGGCTATATTTTGCTAAGGCAACCAAAGTAAAATACCTTCCTCAAAGGCACACCAAGGTCACCAATCTGTGCAGATACGGTAGTTGGAGTTGCACCAACACTGTTTTATTTGTAATAACAAAGGCAAACAGTTTCGCTTGGATGGTCGAGCAATACTGTTTCAGATATAGAATGGAGTATTTTTATTTTTTTTATAATATACTACCAATAAATCCGAATAAAAGATATCGAAATGAAGACGTTTTGGAATTTGCTCCATTGCACTTGTATCCCCGGTACAAAAGATTTCATTTTTATTTTTTTACAACAGCCAAATTCAAAAGATTTCTTTCCTTTAGATGGAATTTCCACCCGTAACTCTCCCTAAGGAGTTCCTCATAAATTTCACCAATTACTTCATTAATGTGATATATATTATTTGATGCAATGCCTGACTTTATTAACTGGTCGTCAATATTATGCTCAAAGAGGTACTTAATCATTCTATATGATTTTTCTTTTTTGTTACAAACGAATTCCCGCATGTCAGTGAGTTCCAGCTCCATTAATATTTTAATGTATTGTTCAGCTATGTTGGCTACTGGGATAGCCAAATTAGTGTTTCTCTCAATAGATCCTTCTGACTGCATGATGTGTCTGTAATAAAGATTTGAAAAATAAATGAATTATCGCAAAGCCATAAAGCATTTCACCAATTAAGTATAGCATATCTTTAATTGCTTTGTCATTCTGTTTCCATTAACAGCTTTACACTTAGGTTTGTTGGTTGCTTCATTTATATTGACATAGTACCGCGTCATCTTCGTCGCCATCATCATCATCATCATCATCATCATCATTTCAGGAAGTCATTTTTATGCTTACTGTTGTCAGACTTGTCCGATTCCATTTTTCTTGCTTTCAGTTTCTTAGACAATCTCATCGGTGTAATAATGTCTATGTCAAAGAAACAATCCCATTCGTATGAAAAATGGCAACTGATTGACAAAACCAGCTCTTGAATATTATGACATTTGGATAATTTTTAAACAAATGAAAAGTAGTTTTCTAGACAACAAACATCTATAAATTTATTTATTAAAAAATAGTTCTAGGCCATGCATCTATTAACGTATGAAACGTATTCTAAGAGTTAAAGCGCATTCTTTCTTCACTTCCAGTTGAGAGAGGTATACCCGACACTCCCAATATTGTTAGTGAGCTGCGTTGGAACAGTGGTCAGGAGCCAGACTCACGACCGAAAGGGTGCGGGTTCGAATCCTACCATCGGAGCAGCCAGTGTCGGCTACCGTGGTGTGTTCTTGGTAAAGGCACTTCGCTCCAGCTGCTTTGGAACTAAATAGCCTACTTGTTTTGCTGTGCAGTAATCCACCAAACCCAAACCCAGTATGGTTTGAATGTAGGACCACAATGGCATGAAGGCATTATTCGTGTGCTCTTTTCATAAATGTTTCAACAGTTTGAAATGTCTTGGACTTGTCACTGCTTGGTGAAGTATTAGAACAAGCAAAATTAAATTGGTCATCTCGACTGTTAATTTATTACTAGTATCAGTTTATTAAATGTTTGCCAGTTGGCAATTACTATGGGTATTCTTATTTATGTAAATTAATTACCATGTAGAGTTAATTGTCTATTCCTATTTGAAGTCGTATGGCCCAAATACATGGTGTAATAAGTTACATGGATATAACAACCTTACTTTCCTTCACACCTCCTGCTTTTAATTTGTCTGGTAAGTGTCAAATACTTCAGAAGCTCACACCAACGCGACTCCGTGTGCATATAATGTACACCTGAACCATGAGGGCATGGGACATATCAGGGTTACTCACAGCAGAACAGACAAGTATGACGAACCACTCGTGGAAAGATTGCTACGTCAGTAACTTAAAAGCAGTTAGCAAATGTAGGACTAATTCTATGTCGACAAAATTTCGACATAATATTTAGCAAATAAAATTTCGACATAATTTTTGGCAAAAAAACCCCCTAGAATAATATTTATAAAATCCTTAAGCATTTAATGGATGTGTGTTTAAAAAGGAATTGTCTGATTATATGCACGAGTTCTATTTGCCATTGTCGACAAAGACAAAATCCTGAGTATTCCTAATTCAGTTTAAACAAGAGTCCATCGAATGGCACCGAAGCTATACCCGGTTAAAGGCAAAATCCCCGCGACAACCCCCACCCCCCAATACAAAATGAAAGACAGGACACAACCCTTCCACCAATCTAGTTTAACCCTTTTTAACTTTCTAAACCACACCATTATACATTCTTTTATGTCGGCTATGACCCTTTGAAGCGTTGTGATGGCTTCCCTCGAGTAGGTAAAAGACGTAGAGTGTTCGGGTAAGCTGTTAGATCTTAACAGACATGGATATTAAGATACCGAATGATCCGTTTCATCTAAGGACTTATTGCACGCGCATTTATTTTGACACCTCACTTTCATAAACATCGCTACACACTTTTATACCATTTGACTAACTACTTCCTCGATGTTTTTGAAATTGCACTTTCATGGCATACTGTATCCGTTGGACACTCATTCTTGGGAAGGAAAGTATTGCAATGTTTATCTTCTATGGCTAAAATTATACGTACTGCGCAAGTCTACCGACTAGAGGGGATTCTAACACTTTTCAGGAAAACAGCCAGTGTGCTTCAGAAGGCCAATGGACTATTATAATATTCATAAATACACTGGTGTGATCCAATGCCAACATGATTGAATGGGTTCCGGGACTACTCGGCAAATAGCAGAGTCGGCCCATTGACGTTCTCGGCCCACCCAAATCGGCCCATTATGTATTTAGTTCATATAACGTACTCAATACATTATATACTCGGCCTTTCTGTATTTAGTTCATATAACGTATTCAATCCATTATATACTCGACCTTTTGTCCACGATTTATATAATAATAATGTGGATATAATGTTCTTTGTTCAACGGTCATTTCATACTTTTAATATTTCGTTGTACATTTCTTTCAACGTTTACTTATTTTGCAATAGAAATATAATGGAAAAATCATAATTCCAGATTTATTAAATTACATACTGCGTAATCAACATTTAGAAACCGTCTTTGTCTTGCCGCTGTCAATGGTTAACTAAGTTGAAGGTAGCACGTGTCTACTCTACTACTTGTGATTGTAATCACTGTAATTGTAATTATGCGATGACACGTGTAATCTAATTACAGTAGCACTTCTCGTCCGCATACCGTAAAGCTTGTATCAAAAGAAAATATTTTCCAGTATTCTAAGCTTAAAACGTATCTCTCCTTGTAAGAACGCTCTGTTAATGGAGTTTAATAGATTTTATTTGTAAAGAATGGTAATCACAGACACAAAGCAAACATTTCAAAATTTGTGTATTTATTTATTAGTATAAAAATATGTATCTTTGACAGTCTTCCGTCTTTGCCCTGTCTTACTCCTTCTCTCAACATTAACCGAAATTAAATATTGATTTGTATAAATTTATTATCAACCCAAATGCAAAGCCATAGAAGATTTTCTACGTGCGGCAAATTGTGTTTATCTGGAAACCTCGCTATCCGGACATATTTCAACGGGATCGGAATTTCTAAATTTTAACTTGCTCCTTTAAGCAAGAAATCCGCTTTCCTGATCCGGAAATTAAAATCGGGGGACCTGGGTGTAAAGTTACTATAAAACTTAACTCGATAATCCAAAATTAATATGTCCAGATGTAACAAAATTTGAAGACTCGAAGTCAGCCGGATAACACATATTAACTTACGCAAATTTCAGGATGTGTTCTCTGACTGGTCACATTTCTAGTAGCACGTTAAAGTTATAAATTGATCACGTGTTGGTGTGTGTACAAGCACTTTTAAGTTGGGTGGCAATATTGTAAGCAGTGATTCTATTATCAATGCCGGTTTGTTTTGGTTTATTTTTTTTATTGTTTTTTTTTTTTCTATTCGCTGACAGGGCTGTTAATAATTTAATAAACATATCTGTGATCATATCGTCCACACACTTTACATTACACGTGGTTAATAATGTATGTGTCATTACGTCTTTGTGTTTTTTTTTAATTACTAACTGTATCTAACTGTATGTAACAACCACAGTTTGTTGATGGCTGTACAAAAATGTTGATTTATTTAAGCTTTAGTCAGTATAGGGCTTCATTTCAGAATAAAAAAACCACGTCAATTATTGGCTCATTATCAGTCGTAACAGTTGTAAAATACGACTTATAAAATTGACTCAATTTATTAGTTCACCATAACACATTTAACTGCATGATATCAGTTTGTATTCGTTATACTTTTTACATTACGAGTATTATAGTGACACCATAAATACGCATAGACGAGTAAACATACCGGCCAGCATAAAAAAAGATTTGCTAGTAATTGTTTAAACTTATATTCATGTAAAAGTGCATGATATAATAAAGTGAAATGGATGCATTCATTAATTTATTTTAACCGCAGTTGAATATACATGCACAGGTAACAAATACATGTACATATATACAATATGACGACATTGTAAATAAAAATTGTGCAGGATTCAAATATCCGAAATTGATCAGCACACTGGGAACGAAAGTATCAGGAATAGCGAGGTTCCTTGTTGCGAAACGTATGAACGCAAATTAACAATTCTGAGGAAAATGAAGAAATTCCACTTTCCTGACAAAACCACCAGAAATACCCAAGGTATTGATTATGAAGATTGCCCCAACAACGGTTGAAAATGCGTGTCCAGTTTGGCATGCTAGGAATTTTATATTGGAGTGTTACCACTCTGTACGAACAAACAATAATCATCCGAATGCGATGGTAAAAGCATGTGCAACCAATAGGAGCATTTATTATCATTTCGGGGAGGGATTATTAAGAATCAATAAAATAACTTACTTCGGAGAGTGGGTGCTTAGTGTTTCGGCTAAATTGCTCTTGTGGTGATTCGGACAATAAAGTTCTACTCAGTGTTTATTTCAGATTAACTTTACACAATTAAGTTAGTGTCAACAGACTTAATGGACCAACTGAATTTCTTTGATTTAGCATTATTGGCGATTTAAATTTAAACAAAAAAAGTGGAATAAGGTTTACTGGAGAGACTATTCATACATCGATATGGGTATGTTAATTGGATTGCTTTTATAAAAGGGTTTAATTATATTTCTGCAATTAAAATATGGACCGCTGAATGAATGGATACATTAATAGTACCTCGCTTGGCGTTCAGCATTAAGAGGTTAGTGTTAGGACTGGTCGGCCTGGTGTCAGGATAATGTGACCAGGTGGGACATCATGCTACATGTCTGCGGCATGATGCCCCAGTGCTAGACATCACTATAAACTGCCACACTGCAGACATCGTAGCGATATGACTGAAAAATTGTTAAAGCTACGTTAAAAATCATAATCACATCACACATCACATTAATAGTAAACCGGAAAAAAAAAAATAATTGTTACGAAACTCCCCAAAAGCTCTTTCCGCGACAAAAATATAACACGTTTGTATTTGGTGTTGCCTTGGGTGGATTATATGAAATTATGTAAAATTACTTAAACATTTTAAGATCCATTGTGCAAATGCTGACCAAAAAATGGGAAAGAAAGAATGACGGGTGTTCTGCAATTATGCCTGTAATCTAAGATTTTATTGCATTATGAAAGAAAATGAAGGATATATACACGTACTAGAAAATAAAAAGTCTGTTTGCTATGGAAAATTCTGTTTGCAATGGAAAATTCTGTTTGCTATGGAAAATTCTCTTTCCTAAGGAAAATTGTATTTTCTATGGAAAATTCTATTTTCTATGGAAAATTCCCACCGACTACACAAAACTTTGATCCTTATAAGATGTAAACCAAACATGGAAACTAGTTTCACAAAAGTATATGGTAATAGAAGATAATTAAAAATGTAAAATAAATAATACCTTCTTCGAAAATGAAAATTTAAGTAAAGGAAAAACAATTGCAAATTGAAGAATGGAATACCATGGGGGAAGGATCGCATTAGGTAAAGAATGTTGAAAATTTGGATATGCACTAGGCGTTGCGGAAAATCACACCCAATCAGTTGAAATAATAATAATAATAATGAGGACTTTGTATAGCGCCTAATCTTTAGAAGCTCTAAGCGCTTTACAACATTTGACAACACTTAAAAAACATATATAATGATATGATTACAAACAAAAACAAACACAACGAAATTAGAAAACAGAAAACATGCTGTAAATATTTAAGGTAAGGAAACATTATTAGGTCTTTAAATCTGTTCTTGCAGTTGAAATAGGTGAGTTTTAAGAATGAGATCACTGTGCCTTTGTGTCTAAGTTCAGTGGGCAATTCGTTCCACGTTGCTGGGCCCTGGTATGCAAAAGAAGGTTGTCCATAAGATTTCATTTTCATAGTGGGAATAATGAGAATACGAGTGTCAGAAGAGGAGCGTAAGTATCTTGCAGGTGTGTACACATGAGTGAGGTCAGATAGGTATGTTGAACTGGAGCCCGTCGGTGAAACGTAGCATAGAGAACAAATTTTTTGTTTAATTCTAGATCTAACGGATAGGGTACAGAGCTGGCGGGAGGCGTGCCCTGATCGTGGTACTCTAAGGATGATCCGAGAAGCTGTGTTTTGAACTTTTTGAAGTTTCTGAAGTAGATATTGAGACGAACCAGACAGAATTGAGTTACAATAGTCAAATCTTGAAAGTACTAAGAACACACAAGTGTTTTAGTCGCATCAACTGAAAGATACTTGCTTGCGAATGGTTCATGACTGTTCATGACATGTTGTCATATGTTCATGACATGTTGGTGCAATGCGAGAGTACTGTTGAGATTAACACCTAGGTTTCGTACTTACTGTGTGAATTTAATGTTAGTGTTGCTGATATTTATTGTCCGAGGTAAATGATGTGAATGAGAAAGTCTTTGCATTGCAATCTGAATGGCTTCAGTTTTATCACCATTCATAACATATACCAATTTTCACAGTGATGTATAAAAGATATGTTGAATACACAAGATGCAATATAGGACACTGAGGGATGCAGGACTCCTCGTATCACATTTACATAATTACAAACAACAAAAACTAAACGTGCAGACACAAAATGGATGGATATACATTAGCAACTCAAAAGCACAAATTGCTTCACCATCCCTTTAAGGGACTCAAGCTTTACTAGATAAAAAGAATTTACAGGAATTCAATATAAAACCATCTCTGATATTCATCTGCAATAACAAGATTTTTAAATTAGCTGCTGTGATGCACATATTAGGATGCCAAACTTGCACCATTTTTATTACAGATCTTTTGGTCAAAACGCCAGGTTTTGGTGCAGACTCCAGATTCACTCAAGGTGAATAGTGAGAACAATATTTTCAAGACAGCTGTGATGGCAGCCATATGGGATGTATCAATGGAACGTCTTTCATGTATGATTAACAGGGTTATTAGTAAAAGCTGCCACACTCTAACCATCAGATCAGCACCCTTTTATTTAGATACAACAAAACAGTATTTTAATGAAAAACGTTGCAGATATAACAATTTCTTCACTGTGGTAGCCATATTCACCACCCGATCAGCACCATTTTCATTTCGGATGAACCAGGCATCATATGAGGTCTTCAGGTCAAATCTCCTTGTCATGTATACTTTCAGTTCAAAAGAGGTAGTAATGCCAAACTGTTTCAGATGGCAGCTGTGGTGCCCATATGGGACATCACGTCAGCAACATGTCCATTTAAGATCAACGCGACATCACAAGTCTTTTGGTGAATACTGCATGTTAATATGACTTTCCATTTGGAAGGAATAGTGATAACAAGATTTTCATGATCCATAATGGATGTCATATTGAGATTATTTTCATTCAGGACAAACTAGACATCATACAATGTATTTTATTGAGACTATTTTCATTCAGGACCAACTAGACATCATACAATGTATTTAAGTTAAATTCTTGTGACACAACCTTGCATTCAGGAAGAGTACTATTATCAAGATTCTCAACATGGCCGTTGTGATGCAGCCATATTGTACATAATAAACTTCCACTGAATTTCTTTCTTCTAGAATTAGGATACAGTACACTTGTTTGGTTTTATAGAGAATAAATTATTAAATTCCAAAAACAAATGAACTTCAAAAACAATCTGGTTTCAACAATAACAACCTATCCAGACTTCAAGGTTTCAAAATACAACTGACTGACGAGCACTCGGAAGGGTATTATATCCACCTAAATTATCATCCCGTTCTCGCGAGATGGATTACGTGGTCTCTTAACACTTGAACAATGCAATAAGAAAAATGCAATTTGTCACGTAGCAAGAATCCCTATCTACTCTCACTCTGAAATAAATTTCAAAATAAAACATTGTTTATTCAGACTAAACGAAATGACCTTGGCAATAGCCAATCGTTTTCGCGTAGCGCTTATACTACCGCGGACCAAGGTGAACTAAAAATATTGCTCATGTAACATGTTTTACGTCTTAGATAAACAACATTTCTAAAAGAAAATATCGACTTACTGAAAAAGAATTTTGAATCCCATGAAAATAATCATTACAATAAAATGTAATGAAACAAAAATAAAAAAAAAAGAACTTTAAAACTAACACATAAGCAATTTAATTACATACACGTAACATAGGTAGTATTTTTAACTTACCAGCTAAACTTTCCATGCTTTCTTTCTGGATTGATATTAGCCCAAATGCTCTTTTTTGAAGATGTGCCAGCTTTGCTATGTTTTTATCATTTGAATTACCCCATACTGTATTACTGTAGTCTAAATAGGGTTGTATGTAACTGTTATAAAATAGTTTTCTGTACCTTTCAGGAAGAAAATGTCTTATTCTACTGAGAAGCCATAAACTTGAATTAATTTTTTTACTGATATGTTTGATATGTTCAGTCCATGAGGTTATTATCTACCAAAACACCAAGTAGTCTATCATGACAGACCACTTGCAAATTTGTATTCTTCCATGTCAGACATAGTTCATCTCTATCAAGATTTGTTCTTTATTGCCATGTTGAGATATGTAATATTTTAGTTTTACCAGTATTTACCACCATGCCATTGCATGTGCACCAGTTGTCCAGTTTTTTGAGGGCATCCTATAATGAAATTTCCAGTTCATGCGTTGTGTTTTGGATGTCTGAAAATGTTGTGTCATCTACAAAGAGATCTGTAGATGATATTGAGTCCCTTAGTAAAAGTGGTAGGTCATTAATACATAATATAAATAGCAATGGACCTAGAATTGAGCCTTGTGGTACTCCATATCTAAGTGTTCCAGGTTCAGACAGAACATTATTTATATAAACATGTTGTGTTCTGACTTAAGTATGATGTAAACCATGTAACTGTGCTTTCATCACATTGGTAAATTTTCAGTTGTTTCAAAAGGATTTAATGATCCACCTTGTCACAGACTGGTCATGGACGAAAGACCAATGCATAAGCTTTTCTGATCTGTGACAAGTACGGTTAAAAGAAAATGAAATTAATAAATTATATGGGCTATGTATCGACTTTTGTACACATAAAAACATAAAAAATAATAAATCAATCAAGGAAGGACAATATAGTTATGAAAATATGATGTCTTATCTTTTTTGAATTGTCCTTGTCATTGTTTTTGTTGTAATTGTTATTATTATAATTAGTATTATTACTGGAACCATGCAAGATGATTAGATGCTTAGCAAAGTTTGGAAAATGCTATCTTATGTAATCCAGCCATAAAATCTGACAGGAGCTGAGGTGGCAAAGTGGATCAGATCAATCAGGGTGTCCTTAGGCAAGACCCTTTAATCCCATTGTCTTGGCACTAAATAATTTCCTTATGATGTTGTGCTCCACCCCTAACAGCTGACAGAAGCTGAGGTGGCACTGTGGATCATATCAGTCAGGGTGCCCACAGGCAAGGCCCTTTAATCCAATTGTCTTGGCATTAATTAATCTTCTCATGTTGTTCAGCTATAGAAGCACAAAATACAACCAGAAAATAAGTTTCAGGAGTCAAATTCTGTATGTGGTCATTGCCAGTATTAAGTTTCTTCTTCTTTCTGACTCTCCTACACAGATGCACTACTGCTATGAAAGACAATCAATTATATTCTTATTAGGGCTTTTTTGTCTTTTTCTTTTATGCATCCTTTAAATCTTTGTGTAATTTAATATACAAATGGTGTATTACATGCATTAGTAAGATGGCAGTTAGAGATTTCCTGTTACTTTTCAGCATTACTTTGCAGCCAACAATGAATATCATTAAAAACTATTGATTGAAATTATTTGCTAAAACAATGTCTTCCTAACAGACTGATGTAATGGAATGGTATCTGAAATTAGTTGTCACTTCAGGAATCACAATACCTAGTCATCAGCTGTAAAGACAGTTATACATCTGGGACGACAATACTTAATCAGCTGCATAAACAATTCACGTCTGTGATAGCAAATCAAATTCACATCTGGGATGACAATACCCAGTCATCAGCTACTAAGACAATTCACATCTGGGATGAAAATACCAGTTAACTAGCTGCAAATACAATTTACATATGGGATGACGAAACAAGTCATCAG
The DNA here is from genome assembly GCA_016617855.1 of Megalonaias nervosa. Taxonomy (NCBI): domain Eukaryota; kingdom Metazoa; phylum Mollusca; class Bivalvia; order Unionida; family Unionidae; genus Megalonaias; species Megalonaias nervosa. Next base: position 14,181 of record JAECUM010003885.1, on the reverse strand, counting down.
CAGTAAAGACAATTCAGATCTGAAAATATAATCCCTTTTATCATATTTACTCATGTCAAAATGTGGGCAAGGAAGTGCATGCACCCTACCTCTATGGCATTCTAATACTGAGAGTCTAAGATGGAGATGAGTTAATAGTCAAAAGGGTGCATAACTCTTCCAAAATAGAGTGTTAATACAAAGGACATGCAAATCTTCTGGTGATGACCATAACATGTACTAACATTCACATCCATTCACTAATGGATGGGTGTCTTATCTTATGGAGAATTATTCTTGCTGTTGCTGCTATTATTTTGTATTGTTGTTTGTTGTTGCCGTCTCTCTCTCTCTCTCTCTCTCTCTCTCTCTCTCTCTATATATATATATATAGTTACGTATATGTAATTAAATTGCTTGTATGTTAGTTTTAAAATTCTTTTTTATTTTATTTTTGTTTCATTACATTTTATTGTAATGTTTATGGCAGGGATTCAAAATTCTTTTTCAGCAATTTTGTTTATCTAAGACGTAAAAGCGTATTACATTAGTAATATTTTTAGTTTACCTTGGTCCGCGGTAGTGTAATGGCTACGCGAAAACGATTGGCTATTGCCAAGGTCATTTCGTCTAGTCTAAATAAATAATGTTTTATTTTTATATTTATTTCAGAGTGATAGTAGGTAGGAGTTGTTCCTACGTGACAAGTTGCATTTTTCTTACTGCGTGTTTCAAGTGTTAGGTGACGTCGTAGTCTGTCTCGCGAGAACGGGATGATAATTCGGGTGAATATATAACCCTTTCTGAGCGCTAGTCAGTCAGTTGTATTCTTGATACCTAGAAGGCCAGATAGGTTATTTTGTTGTTGAAGCCAGATTGTTTTTTGATGTTCATTTGTTTTTGGAATTTAATAATTTATTCTCTAGAAAACCAAATGAGTGTACTGTTTTATAAATTCTGAGAGAAAGAAACTCAGTGGAAATTTATTCTGGAATTATTCGGAAACAAAAACTGTGATTCAATTGAGGAATTGTTAATTTTTGTACAAGGACCACATATGACGTCATCGCCTTCCATATTTTAATGTCGTCGAGATTCGAACTTGGATTCTAATAGAACTATTTACTGATAGGACTTGTATTTTTCATTCTTAGGATTAAATTTTGGATTATATTCACAAACCGTAAGTCCTATTTACCAATTTTTATATTGTTTTCTAGGGAAATAAACTATTTTGTCAAAATATACAAAGCTTGTTGTCTTCGCTTTTTTCTCTTGTTATTATTGTACGAGCCTACACGTAACAATATATATATATATATATATATATATATATATATATATATATATATATATATACAGACAAATACATCTTCTGAATTTGCTGAATATGACAATAATAAGCACAAACGTTCACATCTATACACTAAAAATAGGACAGTAGTTGTCGCAAATTCACTATATTCTGCAAAATCCAACTGTAAGATAGAAAATGCCGTAACTTGTAAAATCATGAAAAAAAGATTGAACACTTTGTTCATTTTAAGCAATGACTATGATATATACCAATTTTCACAGCAACCAATAAAAACTGCAAGATAAGTACAAAAGACACCTACAGTTCTGTGAATTCAGTCCCATATAATCTTAAATGAGCTGTCACAAGTAAAAAGTTTAGAATGCTCCAAATGAATTTCAATAATCCTGAATGTCTTGGTGTGCCACAATGATTTAATCCTGACTGTCTTGGTGTGCCACAATGATGTAATCCTGAATGTCTTGGTGTGCCACAATGATGTAATCCTGAATGTCTTTGAATGAGATCTCAATAATCCCAAAGTAGTGTCTTTGTCCAAAAGGTCAATGAACACTCTCTAATCCCAACGAATAATTTAAATAAATGATTCCTCTTAAATTACATCTAAACATGAAAATAACTCCACGGAATGACCTTACAAATGGACTGAAGACGTTCAAAAACCATCTGTTCATATATAAATTGTCATCTGACCTATGACACAACTGAATGCCCTGGAATTCCCTATTTCAAATAGAAAATTCCATCAAAGTGCCAACAAGTTTGCTTCCAGAACATTCTTAGCTTATAAACAAGGTTAAACTTTGATCTCAAATTTTAGTGAATATTATCTTAATATATATTATAAAAATCAGGTAGGCACAACCCTCAACATGACAAAAGTCAGGTACACAATATAAATTAAACACCTACAAAGTTTCAACAAGTCTTTAAGCAGCATGGAAGAAGAACCAACAATGGACATTTTCTATGAATTTCAATTTCTGAAATACCCCTTGATCCGACATCCGTTCAAGACAATTACCCACAAAAATATCTGCCAATGACTGTATGGCCATATTGCAAAGCTTTGTTTTGTTTCATGTAATGTAGTTTTCCCATTATGCATCTTAATAAATATAACATTTTGTTGCGTGTTTAGGCTCGTACAAAATCGAAAAAAGAAAGGAGTGAAGCCAACAAGCTTTGTAAATTTTAACAGAATAATTTATTTCCCTAGAAAATAAGGTAAAAATATGAAAAAGCACTTACGGTTTGTGAATCTAATCCAAAAATTAATCCTAGAATTTCAAAATACAAGTCCTATCACTAAAAAAGTTCTAATTGAATTAAAGTTTGAATCCTGATGAAGTTCCAAGATGGAAGGCAATGACGTCTTCTATATCCTGTTTTGTGCTGTTGTGTCAACAGTTCCTTGTTGAATTTTATGATTCAAGAATAATATTCCAGCTGTAGAATTCCGAATAATTTCCAATAAATGTCTTTGTCCAAGAATTTTGATGAACACAAGTATTTTCCAGGGTGAATAAATTATTTCAAATAAAAAATTCTACTTAAACTTGTCACAACACAAAAATACCTTTGAGCTCTGAAGGTATGATTTAAACAAAGGAAGAAGCGATCCATTAAATTTAAACGTTAGCAATGCTAAAGTTCTCGAAATTTTAGAAATTAAGAGCCCTTATAAATATAAGACAATGTCGCCAATATTGGCAGCAAAATGCAGGGACTTCTTTTGTACCGAGCGTAAAGGATAGTTAGTATTAAAAAGAAGCCATTCATATTATTATCAGGTGCAGGGACAACTTGCAATTTCACAATACAAATGGTGTGACTTTTATGTGTGGACCTTAGAAGGAAGTTCAGTATAACGTATTGTTTTAACATTGAATTTTGGGAAAGTATGGTCACTAAGCTGAATGAGTTTTACCTCCATGCAGTTGTCCCTGAAAGTTTTACTAGACGTATTAAACGTGGGAAAGATTTAAAACCATTAGGTGATGCATAATTCAGTATTGTCAAAACAATCAATGTCTGTGTTAGTTGGATACTTTTAAAAGAAAAGAAAAAAAGAGCTGAAATAGTATTTTCAGATTTTGTATGCTGTTCAATATATGTTCCATTAAATTGTGATTTCTAGAATAAATTTATGTGTGCATTGTATTAAAAACCATTAAGAACAAGGACCTGTTGTTAGATGTGGTTACTATCAAGTTGCATGAACAGTACTACTTCAATACATTTTTTTGAGTCAATTTAAAGAGGCATATTCATAATACTACATTTTACGTACAAATTAAATCATAGTTATGTGCATATCTTTTCTAATTTTTCATGATTATTTCCATATTAACCTGACATAAAGTTCATACCAGTATTGATACTTTTAATGTAAGCATCTATTTATATAACATTTATACAATCTGAAAATTTTAGTCTTCGTTTGGAGTTTTGTGCTCAGGAGATTGATAATTATTACCCATGGTTGCGGCTGAGAAAGCATGCAACTCGTATTGCTTCCCCTCCCCCCTTTTAATAGGGATGTATGCCATGTGTTCCTGTGTGTCTGTCCATCCACAGAGCACATACAAGAAATGGCAATCTATTCAATAAGTAATTATACTAGTGAATGGCTTGCCACACCATCATGATATTAACAAATAAATTTGTAACAATATTTATATCCTTTGATTCATATAAACAACAGTAAAGTATTACAAATATTTAATTAAGTACTGAAATGGATACAATTAAGTTACATCTAAATCACATGTAAACTATTTGTTGTCATCTTCGGTATTTTTTCATTTAAACAGGTACTATATTGTTAATCAGCCAGTATCTTGATCTTGATACGCTAGGTGGCGCTCTACGGTTTCGTATTTAGCATGGGTTAGAATTTTAAAGAAAAATAATTTCCCCGGGTTTCCTCACTAGTTATACTGGCTATTTAAAAAAGACTTTGTATATCTTAGGTATTGTTCAAAGAACCTTTAATTCCCTTTATTTTGGTGTATGATTGATGGGTGTAATATGGGTTATAGAGTGTACAGCTTGGCCTTACTCCAGATGTGCACCTTTCAAAAACCTGCTAGCTCCACTTGCTCATTTTCACTTCCTGAACTTCAAAGGTAAATTGTATTAAAAAAAAGAGCCAATAACTTTTTTGACATTTTATATATTTAGCAAATTCATTCATTGCACTTTCAGAAGCTGGTATTGTCTAGTCTGGCAAAATTCATTTTCCCTATTTTAATAGCTGCCAAGGATAGTGTGCTTTAGACAAATTCAGGTTGAGTTTTGGAGCACAAGGGAGCAGTCATTTTAGTTAGCAGTGTGCTAAGATCATTTACAATTTCCAAAAGTACAATATCCAAAGAAATGTCAGCCACATTACATGAAAGTAGCATAGAGGTATGCCAACATTCTCACCACTGTGCATGTTTTAAATGCAAACAACTTCACCTTACATACATCACTTTCTCAAAAGTACATAATAACTGGTGATCGCCACCCTAGCCATCGTTGGAATTTGCTTCCTGGAAGTGACGGTTTATACTTTTCATATCAGCAATGGAGAGCACGTCAAGGGACGTAATTTCAAGATGCACTAACCAAACTGGGCTATATGCAACTATGCCTAAGGAATTTCTGAGAACTCCATTTTTAAGGTAACTGTTAACCTTTTTCTCGATTTACCCTCATTATTACATATTTATGTTGTTTTCTTCCACTCATAAACCTTAAGATATTACGCCAAAAGCTGATTAAAAAATGCAATCTAAAAATAGCATGTAGTCATAATTTTCCGGACTTGCGGAATTTACAAACATGTCAAAAATATAAACACTTTGTATAGAACCCTACATTAAATAAAGGTGTGATATCCCTACATTTCTTCAAGTGAATCAAAAAGACAGCGAAAACATGTATCCCTATGTTTTTCCCACTCTAGGATAGTTTGTTGGTAAACCATCACCAATTGTACATTAGAATTCACCTTGCATTGATTTACTCTGAAAAGAGAACATAATCCAGGAGATTCACTGAATATAAATCTGTGTTACAATTCACGTTCTTGTAAAGTAAGCAGGAAATAAAATATGCACACAATACTTTAAAACACTCCTCAACAATAAGGAGGAGTTAGTCTGTCTTAATAAGTCCTCAGATTGGCGCTAATAATTGCCAAATTAATAGTCCAGAAGTTTTACACTTCTTATGATGGTGATCAGACGTATTAAAATAACATATCTAGCATTTGAGGAGTTATGGATTTGTTATATGGTGTGCCAATTTTGGTCAAATAGTTGACATAAAATTGCAGTGAAACATATTTTCGAGCTTTCAAAATGACATTAGTTCGGTTTCTGACCCACCAAAATTTAAAGATCAATATCAGTCAAAGCGCATCATCTAAAATTCTTACTTTTAGCACTTGCCTAGCTCCAATAATCTCATGCAATTCATAGCTTTACAATAAATGCCATCACTATTGTCAGCCAGTAGGCCTATTTGCCGAACTCAATCAAACTGCATTGGGATTCAGCCCTTTTGAATTGTCAAGGTAGCCCTTATTTTAAACATGCATTTGTAAAACTTTCTTGATGCAAGGTTCAAACTACAACAGAATGACTTGTCCAGGACCTAATGTGACAATTAAACTTAGTGAAGTTAAAAAGTGTTAATCACATCATGTGAAAGGGGCGCTATGCACGATATCCTATTGCTTCAAGTGGATTACAATAATAGTGGAATTGCTAGCATAATGACAGAAAATCAAACCATACTTCCATTCATCACAAAACGTAAAATAAATGACTCGAATGTAAAGTTTTCACTCACTTTTAACTTTTTAAGCAAAATCTCCAAAATTCAATGCCTTTCAATGACCTAGGTGAAATATCAATGACTTTCAATGACCCCTTGCGAACCCTGTCAATACTGTAATGGCTAAACATGCCTTCTGAACTTAAAAGCCCTACAGACTTGAAAGACATGTCCACTCAGAACTAGCCGTCACCTGACCATTCAATCTTGAATGTGTTCTCAGTTCATTTTTTTTTTTTTTTTTTATATCTCTAATTTGAAAATTACAATAAAATCCTCATCAAAACAAACATCTATGAATTTTCTTAGACATAAAATACTATGGAAACAGAAAAAAACTGTAAAGGAAATGATCATGCACTGTTATAAAAATGCTTTATGACAATGTGGCCGAGCTTAGAGAATATATATATATATAACCAATGTATGACAGTATTTTTTAATAAAATATCAAATATTTTTCTCATGTATTCTCCGTTTTCATTGGCTTCACAATTATACACATACAATAATGGGAGTTTCCATGGGAATGAATGGGTTCTTATTTTAGCAAAGGATATTGTTTAAGAGGCCTCTTGACTGTTGTTTTGATGATTAATATTAATACAATATTCGATTTGCATCATTCATATAAATCTGAAAGCCCATCAAGCTAGGGTGCCTTTTAAACAAATTTTGTCAAATAATGTTTGGTGTTCCTGAAGAAATATTAAAAGATCTTCTAGTTTTGGTAAATGCAGTAATACTTGATTTTAAATAAGTATCATTTCAGTATACAAGCTGTTTATATCAGGATGCTTTCTGTCAGATTCTTTTGAGCACTTTAAGTATAATCATTTAAAGGATTTTCGATTGTTAATAATGACTGCCATATCTGATATTGAATAACATCTCTTTGTACAAATTTTAAAACACCTGCATGGCAAAATGATTCATGAAAAATTTTGTAAAATTAAGTTTTTGTGAAGCCATTATATGATTAATATTGTTTATAGCAAGTTTTGGAAAACTGAACAAATAATTTTTTTCGCTAAAATAGAAAATGAAAAACGTCATATAACTTACGATATGGTGAATGAAATCCTAAATAGTCCTAAAGTTCCGTTACAAGCCTAAAAGTGTAGAGTATTCCAAATCAGTTCCAGTGGTATTCAGAATGAAGTTCAGTCTGTTGTGCTGATGTGCCAGTAATCTTAATGTATCAGAATTATATAATCCAAACTGTATTTAGATGAATTCATAGTATTTCTAAAACAGCTACTTAATCCTAACATCTGAGCTTGTTGTAATCCAAAGAATAATTGAAATAAATTAAGCTCTCTCGCATGAATTGAACACAACTAATTGTCACGACTATGACTAATGTTTACGCTGGGAACAATTAAATCTCAGTTAAACATTCCTTAGATGAAAACTGAGATGCAGTTTCAGAACCAGAACGAGGGTCAAATATTCATTTCAAAACTACTCTAACTTTTTCAACAAGATCAAGTTTTTTTGCAGCTAGGCAATCAGAAATTAGGTCTGTTATTTGTCAGAAAACCCATAATATGTACTTGTATCTCATCAACATGCTAACTTCTATCCATAAACTAAGCAATGTGTTGTTTAAAATGACATCATCTTATAGTACAAACTCAATCACATAAAGTGTGTGTGTGTGTGATTTGGATTTTTAACGAAGCTTTAACAATTTTTCAGTCATATTGCTACGATGTCTGCAGTGTCGCAGTTTTTAGTGATGTCTAAGCACTGTGGTATCATGCCACAGACATGTAGCATGATGTCTCACACAATCATATTATCCTGGCACCAGGCCGACCAGTCCTAGCACTAACCTCTTAATGTTGTGTGCCTAGCAAGGCACCTGTAAGAACCATTTTTATAAGTCTTTGTTATGACTCGGTCAGGTTTCGAACCCACGACTTCCTGCATCTGAGGTGTATGCTCTAACCACTTTGGTCACCTGAGCGATCCCACACACATAAAGAAAATTTGTATTTAATGTTATTTACTAAATGGTCCTACACTTTATAATCATGAAATTTAACACACAAAATATAGATATACCTAACAATATATGTTTGTGTATATATATATATACACACACACTCACACTGTCATAAAAATATATTTACTTATTACAGTCCTACCTATCGGTTCTAGTGACTCGATATGGTGTTCCCAGATGTGCCCAAGGAGAATTGGCTCTCCTTCAAAATCGGTCTGGCCAACAACCCATGCAATGATGTCATCAGGGCCAGAGGATGGTGAGCTTGTAACGATTAAAATATCTCTCTGTAACTTTCTAGCCATTGCAACCACCACCACATGGTCTGCTCATTCTCCATCCTTTGCCATTCTTGCACAGTAGTCCTCAAAACGTTCACTGCACATAAATTCAGCAAAGTTTATGATGCCAGCAGATACCTGTGCAGTTAAAAGAAAATATTCTTTTAGTCTGATCACTTTGTTCCATCATATTTGTATCCACATTCATAACAACTATAGAAGTTATACCATCCCTCACTGACTTGTTCCTGGCATTTTCATTTAGTCTGATCAGTTCATTCCAAGGTATTGATGTCCACATTTATAATAAATCTAGCAGTTATACAAATCCCACACTGACTTGTATATGGTATTTTCATTAGTCAGATGAAAACCTGATACCTGGTCAGTTGGAAAGAAATACCAGGTGAGTGTGATGTCCTGATTAATGGAATATTTCCTGAATTTACTCAGTATTTAGTGAATTTGCCTCCACATGAAAAGTTTTGAAAAATAATCTTAAACCGCCATGAGACATACTGACATTGACACGTGATGTCCAATAAACGAAATTGTGTCCCTTCCTACTTTTATTCAGAAGAATCTGAATATTCCTTTGTATTCTTCTGTTCTGATTATTAACACTTTTTCAGAGGCTTAATTTCAGTTTCGTCTTCAACATGCATCACTTGCTGGTCACCATTTATTAAACATTCTATAATGAACAGTTTGATCATGCAGACGCTTTGCATGAAAACATTTGTGCAGTTTAAAGTGTCTGAGGAACTGATGTAAAGATAGTCTGGTTCCCTATCCAATTCATCTACTTCTAATATGAAACCCGGATCCAAATCAAACACGGATGAACCAATTATACGGATTATTTGTCAACAATTATTTTCCGTAGTTTTTCCTTTAAGTCTGTAAGTCCGTATTTAGGGGTCATTTTCATAAAATTTATGGCAAAATCGTAAGGGTTGGCAGGTCTGGTTCCAAACATCTGTGCTAGGAAATTTCTTATCAACACAGTATAATTCCCTACTGAGGTCACAATCAAAACATGTAATTCAAATTACCCCAATTCAGACTAGGGATTAAAAACAAGTTTGTGTTATGTGATATATAAATTATATTACTTTGTCATTAAGTCATTGAATATTTATCTACCTTGCTTTCTAAGTGAATTTTATATGAAGAAAAGAATACTGTAGAATCATTTATTTTTGTGTGTCTCATTTTCGATGGTTTTGTAAACTAAGACATTTTGTGGAGAACTTAAATTGTTTTTCTTATCAAAGTTTGCATATTTGTAGGCAATTAATTTCTTGGATAAACCACCACAAATACCCCAAATAAAGAGTATAAAAGAACAAAACTATGTTGACAAGAAACAATGGTTGTTTCCATGATTAAAATGACACTACCACAAACTCAACACCTGTCAAGATCAATCACTTACGTATAACATCACCAAGAGCCAATGCAGCAACTACACTAAGCTATTGACTTAGTTAAGCGTGAATTCATAATCTCTTTCTTAAAACATTGTCCATAAAGTTGCACCACAGATTACCTTCATTTGACCATGGCGTTATCACAGTGGTTCAATAGTGGTAAATTTCTACTCAAATTCCTGTCGGTATGGATGTCATCATTCCATATTGGAACCAAGCACATAACCATCTGCCCTTAGCATGATACAGTTAAAGCATCTGATACATTAATAGCTCATCAAAAGTGAAGAGATGCTAACTAAATAGAAAAATTGAAAAACAAATGGAATAATTCCTTTGTCTGAGTCAGCCAACCACTAGATTTTACCTCAAACTTCATTGATCAAGCCAAATGGATAATTGCAACTCAAGCTAAAACGTGTGAAAGATTAGACCTGATTGTCTTATACTCTAAAAATGATGAACTTGTTTTTTATTCAGCAACTTTAGGATTATTTACATGATAAACGGCATGTACTAGCAGATTGTGACTCACGATGTTGAGTCAGTGTACTTGTCAGAAATTTAGTGCTATGTAAGCTTCAGTTCCCTGCAGCATTTATTACATACAGTGTTTTATTAGTAATTGTGCTTCATGCAAAAGTTGTAGCATCTTAAAGCATGTTGGTCACTGGATTAAGCATGCATGGAGAAACTGAAATATGATTTCAGTTGGATTTAAATTTTTCAACTTTTACTCTTTGAAGAACCACTGTAAATCAGAGCTAATCTAATTAGTCAGATGCTAGTACCATTTACTACTAGCGTCATTTACTTTTCTTATATCAGTATCATTTAATATCCTTATACCGTTACTCTCTCTCTCTCTCTCTCTCTCTCTCTCTCTCTGCATCTGTATATCCCTCTCTCTCTCTCACACTCTTTGGATATTTATTTTTATCTTTCTCTCTCTCAAATGATCGATCAAAAGTAAGTGCTTATATTCTTCAATTTGATTGTACACTATTGTTATATGCATAAAACCGTGAAATAAATAAATAAAATTGAACTTGAAATGTTTCTCTTCTGAATACATTTCGAGACCACATACTGCGTTCTTTAAGAAAAAGCGACCAGGCAATCTGTCCATCCATTTGTCCCTTGTTCTTGTTACATTACTTCTTGGACTTGAATCTTTCAAGTCAGATTACACTTTTATTATGTTGAAAGACTTTGACCCGATGGAACAGGTATTGCAATTGGAAGTATATAAATCTTGGCAAATACACTGAACCCTAGCATAACTACTATAAATATAATGTTACAACTCTATTTTCTTAAACTAAGTAACAGAAAAGAGCCAAAACCAACAAGTTTTGCAAAATTCAGCAAATATCTTTTTTCCCCAGAATACAATGTAAATATTCAAAAAGAACTTACTGTGTTGTGAATGAAATCCCAAATAGTCCTAAAAGGTTTATCACAAGTCCAAATGTATAAAGTTTCAATTGAATTTCAGTGGTATTGCAAATAAGTTCCAATACTGAATGTGTTGATGTGCATGTTGTCTCAAATATGATAATGTGCCAGTGTCCTGTATTGTAGCTATGTGCTACCAGTCTTCTGATATATCTCACTAATATTATCCAAATATGTCTTTGTCTGAATTTACTATAATTCTAAATAAATGATCACTGCAATTCCAGTAAATAATTTGAATATATTCAAATCAAAAACTGAACACAACAATACGTATGATTATGCTTCGGATGTTATAGCAAGATTGAATAATTTCCATAGTAAACATGATTACCCAAAAACAAACATAAAAGTAGAACCAGGATGAGGGTCACAGATGTTCCGATTGAGTGCATCACAGTGCAAAGTCCTATAAAATTTGGTTTTTCTCATATTTTCTAATATTCTCTTACTACAATGATAGAGTTTCAAAGGCCTCTGTAATATGTATTTTGATTGTAATTATTATATGGTGGGTTGTGTGCCAACATATGCTCATAAAAAAACACAGAAAAGCAACAAACAAATTTACAGTCTACGGTTTTATTTCAGAAGTGGATCATGAACTACTGAAATATTTGCATGATTCGTTTAAAGTGCGTCTATTAGCACTAGACAAATTAATCCCCCAAGAAGGTGATTTAGTCAAGTTAGAAAAGAAATCAACAGCTGATAACAAAGTTAAAAAAATCATCAGTTTAATCCCATTCATCCCCCTCGTAAATAAGAAAAAGATATGCCATTCACTACCGTAAACTCAATGTTATATTCAGCGCTGGAAACCAGCTTGGGATTGACAACTTCATTGACATCACCTTGACAATTGACTTCGTGATCAATCGTATATTCCAGTTTTGTCTAATTGCTTATTATTTAATGAACAATCAAACAAATGCTGATAACAGATAAATATTACTGCAATCATGTCATAAACTAACCTTGATTCAATTATGTGTGACATCACTGAACTGTTAGCTCTGCCCAGTTCATAATGATTTTAAACTGGTCCAATATTATTGGCCAATAAGAAGTAAACAGTAGTCTAGCAAATGTCGATCACAGTCATATACAGTAAATGTGCAATGGAGAGCACAAACTCAGTAGGAAATTATGCTTGAGTAGCATGGGTAATTAAGACTAATGCCCTGAATCAAATCATTGTACATCATAAAACTGTACACATTGGATTTTCCATGCATTAGAAATGGATCACATTTAAATTCCAATTGTCAAAATATGAGGATATGCATCTATTGATAATCCTGAATAATGTTTCAAATGCAAAAGTCTTGGACTTTGTCTTTCAAAAAGAAAGCTTATATAGAACAAAGAACAGACTTTGTATTTTAATGATATTACCCTTTATTATTTCTTTCTTATCTTTCCAAGGACACCTAAATTTCGAGGCACTGTTAAACCAGGGTTGTGCTGATGTGCTGTTAAAGAATGTTGCAACTACTGCTGTCCAGTTTTGACAAAAATGCCGAGTTTGATTTAATTATTGTGACATAGAAGTATGCCCCAACATAAAATATTATTTCACTTCACAGAGTCAACTAAAAGTTATCAAATGGAAAAGAAACTTGAGATGGATTCTCAGTAGTGTTATATTAGAGTACCATTGTATAGTTTCTGTTGAGCTGATTTCAAGTCAAGGTGGACTACATACATGATGTTATGATCAAAACAGGCATATAAAACTGATGTTGTTCCATTGTACAGTGTCTCTTTGTAGTTCTAGTAATTATTTTCATACAGACATAATTTCTACTAAAGCCATATTTCCAAATTAATTTTGGAAACTGTGGAAACCAACTCCTGAGTGCATTCAGTAATAATTTCTAGGACTGGCTACACTACTTAAATAAGTGTTCAAAAGATCAACTTTATACATTGGAGGGGGAGTAACTTTTGTCATCCATTCTGATATTTCATGTAGCAGCAATCAGGGTGAACAGACCACTTGTCTGAATCATGTCCTAATTAAGACAAAATTATGTCAATTAAGACAAAATTTGTCTCAACTATATAGTTTTGTCTGATACATGTTGAACAGACAACTTGTTCGAATCATGATATCTGACAGACATCATTCTCTTACATAATGTGATAAAGCATTTGGTCATTCACCCTGCCTGCTGCTCTTCATCTGACACTCTGTTTTCCATTGATGCAGGGTGAACAGACCACTTGTCTGAATCGTCATTTGTCTAAAACATAAGGTTCCTACAGAGGCTGAAAAATAAGGTCAATAACGCTAAACCGAACCTCCTAATTTTTATTATTACCGTATAGTTTGAACAACGAATAATAAATCGTTTGGGTAAGCTCATTTTTGTTATTTTATTTTTGACTTTTTTGTTTTTTATGTCATAGTGCGTTTAGTTTACTCGCCGGGTCACTTAATTTTTGTCATTCACCCTGCCTGCTGCTGTAATTAACCAAAGATTTTATCTAGACCTATACGATATCTAGATCTTGGATCATGTAGATTTATTGTAATAAATCCGAACGGAACAGCTTGCGCTTGAGCAAAAAAGTTTTTAAATTTAATCATATCCATATCCCCTGAACACCAAGTATAATAAATATTCTGTAAAGTATAATTATCTACTCCATTAAACACAACCAAAATATTGCAGTTGTCCCTGATCACTTTAGGTATTTGTGTATATCGCTGAGTGACGTATATAACATCTGTATTCTTGTGTCTACCTCGAGAAAATATTCTAGCTGGATTTGTTTGTCTGTCCAACATAACGTCATCGTACACCACTAAATTATTAATAAATCCATCTAGGTCATCTACAGATGGGGCTTCATCAATATCGG